>JASGAU010410878.1:0-23841 GCA_030220045.1 Australoheros facetus | reverse complement strand
CTGGTGAAGAAACTGTTCTTGAGTCTGTTTGTTCTGGCTTTGATGCTCCTGTAGCTCCTGCCAGAGGGCAGCAGGTCAAACAGGTCAAAGCCAGGGTGTGCGCTGTCCTTGATGATGATTCTGGCTCTGCTGATGCATCGGGAGGTGTAGATGTCCATCAGGGAGGGGAGAGGGCAGCCGACAATTCTTTGTGCTGTCTTGACTACCCTCTGAAGCCTGACCCTGTCTGCCTCAGTGCAGCTGCCGTACCATACTGTGATACAGTACGTCAGCAGGCTCTCAATGGATGAGCGGTAGAAGGTCAGCAGCAGGTTTCAGCTGTAAAATAAAATAAAAATAAAAGTCTGATGGTATTTTGGTATTTTTCTGCACTCATAATTCAATATTGACAAGATTGCCAATACCAGTGTCTGAAATGTAGCCTCATAAGGTGACCAGGCCTCCACCGTGTTGTAAAGATGACTTTAGACACTTACTGTTGTATCTCTATCCTGACCCCCTCCATGCTCATCGCTCCATAAAACTGTTGCCACTGATTTTCTGCCAGTTTTTGTCATACTGCCTTTTTTTCTGTTTCCCGAATCACTTCCCAGCAGCCATCTTTTCGTTGAGGGCATTAAAACCTTTAAATAGGTTCTTTGCTAAATTGTTCATGTGTAGACACAACATTGATGTCTCCATTTGTACATGAATGACCACCCAACCTTTAGCACACTCTACTGAGTATTAAGCAGTTTTCCTGGAGATGAACGACCAACAATAAATATAAATAATAAAATTAAACTTTCATTTTCTATATTTAACAGTTTTTCCTTCCCACTGTCACCAAGTGCTGCTCATAGGGGGTCGTTTTGACTGTTGGGTTTTCTCTATAATTATTGTAGGGTCTTTACCTACAATACAAAGCACCTTGAGGCGACTGTGTTTGTGATTGGCGCTATATAAATATAATTGAATTGAATTTAATATGTTTCCACACTATGTTGAGCTCCTGTAAAATCTGTGAAGGTCTACTACTACAAATAAAATAAAATAACTTTTTATTTTTATTTTATTTTACAGCTGAAACCAGTCATAACTCGGATTTCAGTGGTGAAGTCTCATTTTTTTATTCTCAATTTTCACTTCTTAAACAATCATTTTACATTAATTTTACATCATTATGGGAGGGTTATTTAGTTTGTCATTTTTCCTTCATTGTCAGCTGACGGTGTATAAATAGACCGAGTGTAGAGAGTGTGTGGTAACTGAAATGTTGGTGGGCCACACCTCAGCCACTCATTTTCTTTACAATGTTTTTGTGGCTTAAGGAAAATCAGAATTTGTATTCATGCAGTCACATAAAACATTTTGAGTTTAATACAGTTTTTAAAATGTTACACAGAGATTTCCATAACTCTGGAATAGAGTTTTGCTGACCAATGCCATGTTTATGTGACGACAGAGAGCAATGCACTCTTTCAGTTTCTGCATGAAGTTAACTTTATTTTATTTTAACTTTCTTAAACATTTTTTTCAGCTTAATACCTGCAGCACTTCTCAGATAGACTCATAACTGTACTGTATGCAAGCAGGAAAATAAGAGAGAAAACAAGGCCAGGAGATGTTTCTGTTTTTCATCTCATTCCCTTTTGTCATGTTCTCACAACTATTTCTGAGTAAATGGCAACTAGAAAGCCTCATCCTCATCCTTCACCACCCCCACCACAGCCTTCCTCAGAGCTACAGTTGTGATTTCAAGGTCCGATAAGATGTTTCATAATCGAAAATGCAGAAAGATTCTCGCTCGCCGGCTCCCTCGCCTGATCTGCAGATTGAGCAGTGGCTGTGCACATCCTTGAAAAGTGAACAAAGAGGAATATTCAAACTTTTTAAAGCAGAACCTTCCTCTGAAATTGCTTCCTGTGTGTGTGTGTGTGTGTGTGTGTGTGTGTGTGTGTGTGTGTGTGTGTGGGTGCATTAGCACTCCAAAGCTCTGCTCTTTAAATCACCCCTTTATGTGTCCATCCTCAGCGAGGTTTTTTCTCTTCCACGTTTCATGTGTCTGTGTCTCTTTGCTGTAGTTCAGGTTAACCTTACTGCATCCCACGAGCCATAGCAGAAAAATTCAATAAATAACATTTATCAAATGAATAGAGAAACATGACAGAACACAATGAGCTTAAAGAACAGGGAGGAGGAACTGATAACAAAAATCTGAATCAAGGAAAAAATGATTGTACGGAAAAAGAAAGTAATGGAAAAACAGCAAACAAAAGCTTCAAGAAAGAACACGAAGAACAAAGATCGTCCTAATTTTTACATAAAAACTTCATGGTCACTGGAGGTGACTCATTACTCAGTCACTTCCTGACTGAAACGTTACCAAATTTTGACACAATGAAAATTTAGCGTATTAATACGAGTAATCTGGAGCTGCTGTGGCTCAGTTGGTAGAGCAGGTCATCTACCAATCAAAGCTCAGTGGATTGATCCCTGGCTCCTACAATCCATGTGTTAAAGAATATTTGAGTNNNCCCCCCAAAAGCTGAACACGACAGAAGTGGAAACTAACCAAACGGCCGAGTGAGAGTAAAACCAAGGAGTCTACTACAAGAACAATAATGCAAAGCTGCAAACACCAAATACAGCTCTACCAGGGATCAGGCAACCCACACCAGCAACGAGACATAAAAAGAATACACAACAGAACAGCAGCACAACATATCGCCAAAATGCAAAAGTGTGTGAAAACCTACAAACACATTATTGTTTCCATTTAGAGGGAAATTAGTAACCGGGTGCTCTAATCAAATGCACCTGATTAATTGATCATCAGCAGGTGTGACCGCCTCTACAAAAGTGGGCTGGCCTGGAGCATTCAGATATTTGTTAACACGTGAATGTCCATAAAGTGGGCTGAAATTCCTCCGCAACAATGAGAGAAGGTGATAAGATCTCACAGAGAAGGATTGTTGCTGCTAAAGGTGGTTCTGAAGCTACTGAATCACTAGTTGGACATTCTTTTACACACTATTTGTGCATTTTGGCTTATTTTGTTGAATAAATAATGTGTAATATGTAAAGTGGTGTTGTTCATCTCAGGTTGTATTTAAATAATTTCAGAACTTTGTAAAGACCAGATGATTTTTTTTATTGTATCCTGTATAACCGTCGGACTGAAGAGCTTGTACTTTCTTTTCGTTCATAAGAGAGAGATGGATAGAGATACATAGAAACATAACATAGCAGATAATAATATTCCTGAGCATTCTCTGTGAGTGTGTAAAAACAGAGGCAGGCCTGGTGGATACATAATATTTGGAATATTTTAGCACTTGTTAAAAGAGCAAGGTGTTTCATTTTCAGATTAAACTGAAAAGCAGCTTCAGGGGAGCAAAGCTGCATGCATAAATTAACCCCCAGGTACTGGAATACCAGCCAGCCAATGACAGCCAGCATACATCAGCACCACCCACATACTCTTACACACACACCTGCAAACACATGCACACCCAAGCATACACACAGTTAATAATTGCATGTATGCCGATTCTTTTTCCTCTTGTATAGATCTCATTCATATACAGGAGCTCCTCAGTACACTGAACTATTAAAGTGTTGTGAGTCCTGAATGTGTACCAGACAAAGTCAGTGCATACTGAGCAATGACAGAAACAATACTGGGAAGATTAAGGCTTGTGACTTTTTGATGACCTGTGAGAGTCTCTTGAGTTTTAGTGAAGTTATTGAAGAATCCAAGAATTCGAGGAAATAGAAGATGGGCCTCATAAATATACTCATGGACTATTTTTAATGGGATCGTGTGGACTCATGCCATTATGTCTTGTTTAATTCATTTTGCTACATGGTTATTGCATTAAAGCCTGAGTGTTATTATAGGATGCACTCGTGTTTCACAGCATTAAATTCAAGCCTTTCTGAGAAATTATACAAACCGCTGTGACCTCCTTTAAAAAATGGCATCAATCCATTCTGAATCATACTGCACATCATTTAAAAGACAAACTTTCCCCTTTCACAACAGCAAATACCAACAGCAACAGTAGTTACTTCATAAGTGCGTGGATGCAGCTAAACTTCAGTGTCTCACTTCTCTTTTGTCTATACATGAATCATCATGTGCTGCACATTATTTATGTCAGAGCCGACAAAATGCTTTTCCTTTTGGGATGTAACTGGCTTTGATATGTACAGTACAAAGATAACATGCAGAACTGGCAGACAGAGTGCTTATTGCTACATTGGACAGCTGAGGGAAACATCAGTACTCTGAGACTTCTGGGACATTTGGGAAGGTAAATAAAGATCTACAGTTTCACACGTCAGGACATTAAAAGGTCTCTGGGCTCTAAAATTATTTAAATACAAACTCAGAATACACAATGTCATTATTTATTCAACAACAATGCAGAAGAAGTGTGAAACACTAAGGACACCCCATGTGTCACTGTTAGCAGCAATGCCTGCAACAATCATTTTCAATTTGATGTCATTTCTCTCAATAGCTGTGCGGAAATTTGTCCCACTCTTCTTTTCAGCATTGTTTCAGTTCATTGAAGTGTGTGAGCTTTCATTTCTGCACAGCTTTCATAAAGTCCCATCACAGCATTTCAATCAGGTTGAGGTCTGGACTCTGACTGGGCCATTACAGCACGTTACAACACGTTACAGCACGTTACAGCACGTTACAACACGTTACAACACGTTACAGCACGTTACAACACGTTACAACACGTTACAACACGTTACAGCACGTTACAACACGTTACAACACGTTACAGCACGTTACAGCACGTTACAGCACGTTACAGCACGTTACAACACGTTACAGCACGTTACAGCACGTTACAGCACGTTACAGCACGTTACAGCACGTTACAGCACGTTACAACACGTTACAGCACGTTACAGCACGTTACAGCACGTTACAGCACGTTACAACACGTTACAGCACGTTACAGCACGTTACAACACCTTAATTCTTTTCTTTTTCAGCCATGCTGTTGTAGATTTGTTGGTGTGCTTGAGATCATTTATCACTGATTATTTGTGTGGAAACATTCTTACTCTGAGCAAAAAATAAGTTTGCACATAAAATTACCATTGGATTTATGACATGTGCATACTGGCCCATTTTTATTTTCACCACTGTGCATGTTAGTAAATCAGAATCATTCAGCACCAACAGCCTTGTGCAATTTACATATAATTTGCATACTATCTGCATGCTGCCACACCCCCATTTCTCTATATAAGGAAACACATTTGTGTCAGTGTTGTAGGAGAGAAGTCTGCACCTGTAAGGCCAGAAATAAAGAGAAAGTCTGACTGAAGATAATAATAATAGGAGGAAGCCAGAAGAGGCACAGCTTTCTGAAGTGCTTTTGAAATGTTATTTATTTATTTACGACTGTAAAAAGATAAATTAAAAGCAACACTGAAATAATAATAATAAATAATGGGAGTGTTGAATATCATTTTCCCTGAGATGCTCACTGTGGTGCAAGTAAAAAAATGTCTGGAATCAAAGCTGAAATGAAAAAGACGAACAGGTGGAGGACGACGACCGCCTGATCTGTCAGCTCGAGATGAGAAATTCACTGCAAAGAAAATAAATCCAGATTTTCCAGCATCCGTGGGATAGTGCCAGGAAATTATACTGTAAGTGACGCCAGCCAGCAATGATAGAGCACATTTTTAATGATAAGAACAACAAGATGAGGTCAGGGAAATGGAGTACATTTAAATTAAAAAAGGTTAAAGCACATTCCCATTTATTATTTTGTTTTCTTTACATGCATTTCTTTTTTTTTATTGTGATGCTGAACATTTTGTGGCTTTTAGAAAATTATAAATAATGGACAAATAGCAATCATAAAATAATTATTATAATTGCTATTAGTAGCAGAAGCAGCATAAATTTTAAAGACTGTCAGTGTTCCATGGTCAGACTTCTAAATTCAATTCATTCAGGTATGGAAATATTGATATATCACGGATTTGTGCGTGAAATGTTCATACGCACTGTTAGTAAATTAGGTCCACTGTCCTTTTGCATGACCCACTTTCAGCCAAGCTATCACACAGATGGTGTTCAGTCTGACTCTACACCCGACTCGATGACTGTGAGGTCCTCAGGACCTGTGACTGGAAAGGGAGCCCGAATCCACACACACACACACACACACACACACACCACCACCGTGTTCGACAGTTGTTCATACATGTTTTGGTTCTTTTGCGTTATGGTCAGACTCCACTTTGGTCTTACACAGAACATTGTCCCAAAAGGCTTGTTTGTTTATAACAAATATAAATACCGTATACAGCTGTGCATTAAGGTTAGTGGTTGATTGCTGCTGGCAGGAAGGACTTCCTGGTCGTGTCAGTCTGAGGCTGAAGCTGCCTTCCTGAAGCTCCTCCGGCTCGTGCAGTGGGTGTGAGCTGTTGTTCAGTACGTTGTTCGGTTTCCTCAACATCTTCACCCCACCCACCTGCTGAACAGAGTCCAGTTCAGCCCCGATGGTGGAGCTCGCCCTCTTTATGAGTGTATCCACTCCGTTCCTGTCTCTAGAGCGAGCCCCTTCCCCCATCGCACCAAAGAGCAGTGCACTCACCACCACCGTCTGCTAGAAGGTGAGCAGGAGAGGTCTGCAGATGTTGATGGAATTGAACCTTCTCAGGAAGTGTAGTCTGCTTTGCCACTTCTTGTACACTGCCTCAGTGTGGCTGAACCGGTCCAGCCTATCATCCAGCTGCACTCCCAGGTACCTGGAGCTAGACACAACCTCCACTTCTGTGTCGATATAAATCAATCTTCCTGCAGGCAGCTGCTGCTCTGAGTGCTTTCAGTCCACTGTGGAGGGTTGGAATCCACTTGATCCATCACACAGGAAAATTCCTCTGTGAAGCAAGGTCACATGGACACTCCTAAAAATATTTACTGAACTTACACTCACACACTCTCCAAATTTCAGTAATTTGATTCATTTCCATGTTAGTGACTTGTATATTCTTCTTTGGAATAGAATTCTGTTCTTAAATTTATTAAAGTCTTAAATTTCATAAAGTTAAATTTATTTGTTTTGATACACACATGTGGAATGAATATGAACCACAGTATGTATACCATTTTTAATGTTCATCCCTGGGCCTGTTAGAGTCTAAAGAGGGATTCTTATTATCATTGCTAGTAGTAGCAGCAGCAGTGGCAGTAGTAGTAGTAGTATTTGTTTTATTATCTTGTTCAGTTGAATTCAGTTTTATTTATATAGTGCCAATCACAACAGCTGCCTTTATTGTAAGGTGAAGAGCTTACATGATCATGTGATCGTGTGGTCCATATAAATAACTTGTTTGTATTACGATCACTTGTCAGTGCAAACATTAGTGAATACACCAGTGTAAGAGTTTATTAGGCAAACATAAGTTCAATTATCTGTCTGATCTAATTAATAATTACTTTTTATGTGTCACGAAATGATAACAGCTTCTCAAGGTGTTTTATTTTTGTCTCAGCTGAACTAAAAAATGTTAACATTCAATATTTAATCAGAATCTTCAATAGAAATCTGTGGTTGGTTCTGAAGTGATTAAAATGACTTATGGTCCCATCACTGCCAGCAAACAGCCGATCCAAAGCCAAGCTGGGCATGTGAGCTAACAAGTTGCTGCACTGTTGCATTTGCACAGCTGGGCTTCACAGCAGTTTCAGCTGTGGGACGGCAGGAGTGCTTATTGTCATCCCAGTCCGTGGTTACAAAGTAGGTGACTAAAGCTACACTTCTGACACCCACCCAATCCTTGATTCACATGGTGATCACATGACCCGAGGATGATTTTTTTTTCATATATTTCTGCATTTTTCTTAATACATTTTGAGCTTCAGATGATTTGCTTGTTGAAGTTGATTCTCTATTAGCAGCTTCACTTCCAGCATCTGATAGCATCTGCTCAATGTTCGTTTTTCATGTTATGAAATCTGAGATGAATTCAGGAACAACAGGGACCATTTAAATCCTATAGCTTTGTTTAATTAGCTCTGTTTCCTTTTTAAATGTAACTATTTAATGGAAATGTTAGACTAAAATACAGCTAAATGAACAACCATGAGAATTAAATGTTGGTCAGACTGTTTCTACCCTCACTTATGGCCACAAGCTGTGGATCGTTACACAAAGACTGAGATTGCAGTTACAGGCACCAGTGTCTGAGCTCTCCCTTAGAGACATGCTGAGGAGCTCAGCGTAGAGCTGCTGGTTCTTTACATTGAAAGTCAGCTGAAGTCACTCAGGCATCCGACAAAGATGCCTCCTAGGTGAGATGGTTTGGGCATATCCAACTGGGAGGAGACCCTGGGGCAGATCCAGGACATGTTGGAGAGATTATGTCTCTCAGTTGGTTTGGGATTTTATCTCATAGTGTCCCGCCAGAAGCATCTCTGCTTACACTGCTGCCCCACCCAGACTTGGATAAGTGAAGAAGGAAGGAAGGAAGGAAGGAAGGAAGGAAGGAAGGAAGGAAGGAAATTAATTTATTGTAAATGTATCTTCACAGTCCTCACCTGGGAATTATCCAGGTATGCACACTGGCTAATGACTTGTTGACTTCTTGATCACTAGTCACAGTGGTTGTCTCCATCTGGGACATGAAAAATAATTCCCTACAGCCCCTCCCAGAGGCATTGCTAAGATGGCTGCCAAGTAAAGAGACTAGAATTACTTTGGTTAAGATGGTAATATTTCCCATTGCAACCATCTTCATCGCATCAGATGTTACTATGTTACTATGAATATCTGAAATGGTTGCAAGTACCGTTACTAGTTACTATTTATCCAGGTGCAGTAGACAGCAGGTACGGCTCAGATTCGCTGTGTTACACATGGACAGAAGTGTAGAAAGGCATCAACTGAGCTGCAGGACCAATGCCTGCTTCTTTGTGTGAGGACGAACAGAACAAGCACTGCTGGTCCTTTAGTGGCAGTTATGCTCACAGCTCCACTAAATACAGGGCCAGCATTGGCGATAACAAGTTCATATCCCAATACTTTTTATTCATAAAGGCAACTTATGTTACACAGCAGGAGCTGACCCAAAGTGCTTTACAAACAGCCGTGTTTACATTTCAGGTCTCCAAAAACTCCGTTTCAGATATATGAAAAGCTGAAAGTTGTGTTTTACTGTGTTAAGAAATTTTGTTAAAAGTAATTTACAGTGATTTAGTGGTAATTAAAATATATTTAGAATTAACAACTTGATGATGATTCATCTCATAAATCAGGACTAATGCTGGTGGGTTTCTGAATCACTCGGGTTAATGAGTCTAATCTTCCTAGTCAATTACGACTCACGAATCTGGGGTCTCCATTAACCTGGATCATACGTGTCCTCTGACTAGCTGCTGCTGCTGCTAAGTACAAAAGGTGAGTGAATGAGAATGGATAGCAGAGTATCGGACCCACCGGAAACAACGCCGACTCAGGTGACTCAGCAGAACTGGGTTAATGACGGATTCACTGGAAACACTGACGTGATCTGGCTGAGCCGGCTCACTGTCTTCACTCCAGTCATTGATTTAAGTCAATAATAAGTCAATAAGTTGCTGTACACCTTTATGTAAAGTTGAGTGTAACAGTCACATGACCAGAGTCTTGCTGAGGATGACCACAGCATTGGTCTAGCATGAACTAGCATTGATGCAGAGGAAAGACATCAGCCACAAAATGAGTTTTGTGTGTATTGAATGTAACATTTATGTTTGAGGACATTTTCAGTGACTAAATTCAGCATATTTCTGTTGTGGTAACTTGAGACTGTTTTTGGATGCTAAGATGAGAAACTTTGAAAGTTCTGAGATTTTTACGTCATAAACTTTTATGTCTTTGTAGAGAATCAGCATCTCTAAGGCAGTGGTAGTGGTATATACTGATAATGTAGCAGATCTCCTTGTAAACAAAACAACAACAAACTATAAATGTGTAACCTAATTAATCATATGTTTGGGGGGGCTCAAGTCCTGAGTCCATTAAGAACCAAGTCTACCACTAATCCTGACACATTGCTCTCTACATAAATTAGTGGTTTTGCTGTTGTCAGTGCTGCCTCTGTATTTTCTTGGCATTGGATTGATCACAAAACGTGCAGAATCACACACCACTGCTATAAATACACACATGGGAACTACAGGAAGTGGACACGGACGTCACAAAGCACAGCTGAAACTATTCAAAGCAGTGATACAAAGGAAGCAAAACTAAACACAAGACAAGTGACTACCAAAATAAAACAGGAAGTGAGAAACAGTCATTTGAAGAAGGGAGATGCAGCGATAAGAACTTTACAGAATAACTAACAGTGGAGGATCCCATGGAGGGAACACTGAGGAAAGAACGTGAACTCTGTAATGAGGACTGCATTAACTTTACATTAACATTAGCCTGATAAAGGGTCCCTGCAAAGTCTCACATTGTGAAACAGAAGATGATGTGACAGTAAATGTGACAGTTGAAAGCAGTGTGACCTGCTATACAGCATGCTCACTGGTAATGTGTCTCATTTTTGTGTAGCCCTTTGTGATATATATAGCTAACCTTTTAGGGGTTCCACAGAAATACCGCCGCTATGACAGGTGTAATTTCTGAACATCCTTAAAATACTAATGGTGCAAACTCACCTTTTCACAATATCTCTAACACTATTAAGTCATAATCTGCAGAGAGAAAGAAAAGCAAATCTGTGTGAGTGCAGGGGACCCTTGAATACATAAATCTGTCTGAATCCAAAGAAATGGATGCTAACTGTTGTGTGCAGGTAACTAAAACGTTCAAACCGCTAACATCACCTCAGTCATTAACTTTACTATCGAGCCCACTCATCTCTCCGAATCATGACAGGGAAGAGCTGGTTTAATAGTTTGCTGACACGTGGGTTAACTACATGCAGTATGGCTGGTCATAGAGACTGAGTGCCCAGCTGCAGCACAGACAGTGTGTTATATTAGAAATATAATGTTACTGAGCTTGAGTTTGGCATACTTACCTTGTAGATGCCATGTGTACCCATAACTTATAATTAATCCAATAAAAATTCACAGGTGTGTGCGCCGGTTTGTGGAAACCACCCTATTTGAATTCAGCCTATTTGAAATCTCTCTCATGCCTAATTAAGTTTTACATGTGTGACTAGAAACCAGCCACAAAGGCAGAGGAGAAGCTGGTGGCGTCAGCCTGCTGTGGAGGGACGTTTAAATTCACGCCTGCCCCTTTAGACTCACGATATGACTTGTTTTGACATCTTCTTCCTCCTCACCTCAGGCCTCATCTCCTGAACTGAAGTCAGGGCTCTGACGCATGAAAACATGCTTATTTATTCCCAATATTGTCACAGTTACTTATGTCAGCAGATTAGGCATGCAGCCCTCCAGAGAGTCGACGACAAGCCGACTAAACAACAACAACACTTACTGCTAAGTGTTGATATTATTCAAATATGTTGAAATATAGTGTGTAGAACAATGTTTTTGTACACAAGCAGCTGCAGCTGTTATGGGTTCGGTCTGAATTTAATGTTTTTGATCTTTCTTGTCCGACTAGGACGTGTTTGCCCCGTCACGGTCACCGTAGTTACAATTATGGATTTAGGAAGGTTAGAAAGCAGGAATCAGCTGACTGAAATCTACTGTTTTACATACTGTAACTTCCTGACAGCCACCCTTCAGCAAACAGCTGATGGATCATCACAATCAAAATATCTCACTTTATATATAAGGAATATAGAATATGTTGTCACATATTCATTTACAAAAACAATTTTTTCGTAATGTTCTGATTTTTAGAATAAGCAGGAACAGGTGCGGTGTGGCTGTGTAGGTCGGAGGAGCAGCTTTTCTCTGAAGTTTCAGCTCACAGAGTGTGAAAAACATCTTTCTGTGTAAAGACTGTGAAACCTTTTCATGTCCAAATCTGAGAGCTTTTAAAAAGCTATCATCTTTCAACAGGAGGAGACAGAAATGACTCTTTTATGTGCATTATAATATTGACACACCATGGAAGAGAACACTTTCATTTACACCCACTCAGCGTCCACTCAGAGTCAGCTATGAGAAATTAGAAATGCAGAAACACTGAGGAGCTGCTGGCTTCATGGGCTTTTTTACTCAGATTATCTAATAACAATGTGGCACCATTCACATGATATTAGTGTTGATAGATTAAATTGGTGTTACACCTAATACATCCGACAGTGACAGAAGGAGACGGTGCTTATTGCTGAAGAGGGATCCAGATACGTGTAATTCAAATCTTGTCAGGTTTTTGAAAAGGATTTGCTGCAGGCGGGCGGGCGCTTCAAGCATTTAAATCCCCATCAGCCACAAACACACCTCGTATGTCCTCTTTCAAACAGAGTCACAGAAAATCACATTGAGCTAATATCACTGTGGCAGATTATCGGTCACAGAGCTGCAGATAAGGAGCCTCTTACTGTTTTATTTTGTCTTCCTCTAATTATCATTAATCACTATTAAATGGAACATTACGCCCACATCTGCACCACAGCAGCTTCGTTGTGAAGGGTCTTGGATTAAAATTGCATCAGTACATCAGTGCTCAGCATGTTCTGAAGAAAAATATCAGTGGAGAAAACACAAATTTGGGATTATGCTCAATTACCACTGCTGTTTGATATGCATTAGCACAGCTGATTTATAGAAAGCTGATTCTAGTCGTGCCAGGAAAACAGCAGAATTAAAAACAAAGGAAGCGCTCCAGTGCAGAGCGTGATGCGTGTTTTTGTGTGTGGCAGCAGGGCTTGTCCGTTTGCAGGTTTCCGGATCCATTTTCCAGTTAATCTGAAGGAGGAAGGAAGGATGGATTGAAGCTGAGATGGGAGCATCATTTCCAGCCCAGCGCTTTGAAAGCTGTTAGTGCTGAGCGCCTCTCTTCCCCCGATCGACTTACTGTCTTCATATTTCCCTATCCCTAAGGGCGGCCCAGCCGTCACGCCGTAAAGAGGCTGTCGTGACCCCTTGACACACACACTCACTCTAAGTAATAGTGACCATTCACACCCAGTTCATTTAGTGCACCTTCCCATCCAGGTTTAACTGACCTGAAAACTGCCAAAGAAACTTCTAACAAACAGAGTACCCGAAGTATTCAGAGGCAGTTTTAGTGCAAATGTAACTGTTTAAATATTGTTTTGAAGGCCGTTCTCATGTAATCAAGGTGATTTGTTCTGGTGTCAAAATGATCTTTATGTTTTATCTCACCGTGGTTTTACTGTTAGTGATTAAAACCACTGTTTTTATTCCTTTACTGTCACTGGCGATGATGTACTTCACCTGAGTTCCAGGTTTAAGGTGAAGCAGTATTTTCTCATATATTTTTGGAAAGTTTTGATGGGAACACCTCTGTAAATGTAATAATAATGACATGTCTTTCTTTGCTAAAGCCGAACTTGAACAAAGCTCAAAGTGTTTGGGGTGATGTGTTGGGTGTATGTGTGTGTATGTGTGTAGTGGGAAGTGTGTGTGTGACTGTGTGAAAGTTACAGTGCTATTAAAATTGGAGGGACAGATGTAACATGAGCACTGAGGAGCAGCACCCCCACCCCACCCCCAGGCCCTCAATGTCTGAGATGTAAATAAAATTGAGGAGCAGGCAGCAGTGAACAGATAAATGGGGCCACCTCAGTGGCTCCACCCACTAACCACTGTGTGACACACCTGCCTGCCAAGGCCCTATGTGCACTATGATGTGATGTGGTATGATGTAATTAAAAAGGAGGGGTGGGACATCATGCAGCACAGTGAGCAGAGCCAAGGGAGTGGCCCTACTCACCGTGGCACGAGCCCCCCCAGACCCTACATGTATGTGATGTGTTGTTTGATTGGGTGGGAGGAGGGGAAGGGTCAGGATACATATGACTACCCCTGGAGGGAGAGAGCCAGCTAGTAACTCTGGTGTTACCTACCTGTGTGATACTCAGCAGACTGAAGCACAGTGTTGCTGCTGAGTCCAAAGAAAATGTTCCTGTTAGATCGGCAGAGATGCAGCTGAACTTCATATCTGTGTGAGTCTGTTTGAATGTGGGGAAGCAGCAGTAACTAATGCAGTGCTCTCACCAACTGGCCAACACACAAAAGCACCTTTCTCCTCTTTCTGTGACTATTTTTATATCTAATTAAGACCTTTTTTATCCCTCTTTTTCCATTTGGCAGACATTCTCACTTTATTATGGCCCACACTGGCCTTTTATTGTCCACCAGCAGCCGACTTTGTGCAATTTGTCATTGAGGGAGTGTGGATGAGTTCTCTTGGCTGCCTCTGCTGCTCTCACCTAAAAATCTAATCAGATCAACATAGGGCCCTAATCACTTCCTCTCTTGCCTTGATTGCATTTATAAATGTTCTGCTGCTGTGTGCTGCCCCAATCGAGCATTTCATAATTACTCTCTTCTTAAAATTGTTTATTTATATACCTCTGTACAGTATGTGCCGAGCTCTTAGTGAGGGAGGATGAGACGTTTATGGCAGTGAGGAGAGAAAGCCTTCGGGAAATATGTGAAAATCATTACCCCTTTGTGCTTGAAATAAGTCCTTTACCACTTTTGTATTCATCGGTGCTTATTGTGCATATTAGCAGATATTGAGCTACTATAGCCTAAGGGTAATTAATGTGAAGCTGTAGGTTGGGCCTTTGGCTGATCTGTGTAATGGGAAGTGACAGATTTCTTTCTTAATACCTATTTAAAAGATTCCACAGATTAGTGGCCACTTCTTCTCCTGTGCTACTGCGCAAAAAAGGAGCAATTTTTTAATCAGAGGTTAGCATCAAGTCAAGCTTCTGGGATATTGATGCGGTCAGGTAAGTAGCAGAGGGGATTGTTGATCAGTTTCAGCTGCTTTTGTGTTAATGAAATCCACATCAGATGCACTAGAGGGGCAACAATGACTCAGCAATGGTTTTATAGGTGGAGCCCACTGAGATTTTTCCCCTCCTCATTTTTTTGGCTGCGTTTTTACTCTTTTTGCATTTGACTCAGGTCAGTGTGACTATGAGGCGACTGTTTGTTGTGATTTGGCACTATATAAATAAAATTGATTGAAATTCTTAATTTACAATAGAATAGAATAGAATGCCTTTATTTGTCATTGGCCACTCCTGTTCAGTGTCATGCTGTAGAAAGTCACACTTTCTAAAAAATATAAAATAAAACTTCTAAGAATATTCAGAAAATAAATATTTAATTGAACCGCTGGTAGCATGAGGTCATACCTGGACCCTACAGAGGCTGCACAGGTAGTCCAGCTCCTCCAGGATGGCACATCAATACGTGCCATTGCCAGAAGGTTTGCTGCACAGTCTCAGAGCATGGAGGAGACTCCAGGAGACAGGCAGTTACTCTGGGAGAGTAGGCATATCCATGGAGGGACGCACAGACCGCTACAGGCTTGGCAACGGCAACCTGACTGCCATCAGGTGTCAGGATGGACCCACTGTCAGACCCTACGCTGGTGCAGTGGGTCCTGGGTTCTTCCTGGTGCACAACAATGCCCGGCCTCATGTGGAGAGAGTATGCAGACAGTTCCTGAAGGATGAAGGAATTTATACCATTGACTTGCCCCCACGCTGACACCTCTGAGACATGATGTTTCGGTCCATCCGACACCACCAGGTTGCACCTCAGACTGTCCAGGAGCTCAGTGATGCCATGTTCCACATCTGAGAGGAGAACCCCCAGGACACCATCCGCCGTCTCATTAGGAGCATGCCCTGATGTTGTGGCATGCATACAAGCATAAACTGGACTAGCCTGCTGCATCAGTTTTCACTTTGATTTTCAGGGTGTCTTTGAATTCAGCCTCTGTAGGTTGATAATTTTCATTTCCATCGAACGTTATGGCGTCCTTTCATTCCCCACACATCATCCAGTCCATATCAGTGTACATATCCAACATGACTTTTTTTTTTAACCACTGAGATCTCACGTGTTTCCAAAGTGCTCCTTTCATTTTTTTGAGCAGTGAATTCGTCAGCTCAGGAAAAATACTGTGGTTGTTGTTCTGCATGTTTCTAAGTTACTATTAGTTATGACTCCAGCCCTCATCTACCCAGCTATAACCTCTAACCCTAATCCTAAGATCTGCAGAAAAGCAAAAAAGATATTTTGGGGAAAAAATGTAAGTAGTTTTTGATGAGTGTAGGATGACCACATTTTTGCAATCAGTGAACTCAGGCTCCACTTCTAAGACTCAGGAGCTACCTGCCTTAAACCTGGATTCTTTCTAATGGCCAGCATTAGGGTTGCTGATTTAAAGCCTTGAGGTTGTATGGAAGTCTGTGGGCCCTCAGCTGAGTTACTCTGTGACCTCAGCAAACACTTCACTGATGAGATCATGGGCTTAGTCTCTAGTTCCAAGTGATGCTGAATAAAACATGATGCTCATTTTATAAATTATAGTCCAGAAGGAGGATAAAGTAGGTTATACTTTTCTGTGCCAGTAATAAGTTCTATTAAGTTCTATTAGTGTAAAATCTATTCAGTATTGAAATATTCTCTGAAATGTGCCTCTCATGTAAGATGCCTGGTTTTATTCATTTTCACTAAACAATGGGTGATGTCACGGTGGTTGTGTTCATCTTTTATATACAGTCTACAGAGACAGAAACGAGGTGAAGTGAATAACATCATCTCGATACCACGGTCTGCAGGGAATCCTTGTGGTAACGTTATTCCCAGACACCAGTAACGTCCCGAAGCAGGGGAGGGCCACTCTGGAAATTCAAAAACTAAGGGACAAATTATGGAACTTGACAAAGACCCAACATCCCAGATCTGATGTGTTTAAACACATAACCAACCCACCCCTAGACCTAAAGGACTTTTCAGTTTGAGGCACTCACAGGACTCACACAGGATGCCTGCAGAGGTGCCAGGTCCATACACTATGTGCAGTTTTGGTGGATTGGTAGAGTCAGAACAGCTGATAATGCAGGAATATTTCTATCCAAGGGTTCCCTTGTAGTTTCCCTTACCCCAGCTGGCTGAGGCTACATTGCGTTTCAGCCCTGATGTTGGGGCTGATCGCACTCAAGACAATTCTTGAGACAGCACCACAGCACGTTACAGAAGGACCTCACCGCTCTGTGTTGGGTCGCTTCATGGAACCACATAGAATCTGGTCAATTTTCAAAATAAAGGCTCCATGCAGACCAAACGCTCTGCTTCCCGGTGTGTTTTGAAGCCAGAACAAAACTGCGTTAGTGTTACTTTCCTGTCACCTATAGAAGTTTACCTCATTTCCCTGTCCTCTCTTTGCTCCTCTGAGAAGTGCACAGTCAGGATATAATGTACATCTTCCAGATGGATGTAGTTTTACTTGCTCTGAACTGCCTATTTGTCTTAGTCAAAAAAACTTTCAGTCATTTCAACATTTAAGAGTTGGAAGCTGAGCGGTTGGGTCTGCCTATGCTCACACATCGTTAAAAGGCCTAAAATACTGAACAGCTGGAGTGGATGAAATATCCGTGAGTGAAGCATTAACCTCATGCTGGAAGATTGTTTAGCTGCTCTCAGTAGGCTGGCCTTGGAACAAGTAATGACAGAATCCTTGTCTCTTTATGTCCTTCCTATTACTTCTGTCCTCATAAACACCAAGCATAAAAATTCTCTGAATGTCAGCCATTTCATTTACTCCAGCTATACTACTCACAATCACATCCTGTATCGATTTTTCCTTTTAAATCATCTGCCATGATTAAGCGGAAGGATTTAAGTGAATGAAAGAGTATCGATACAAAGTAACTATATTCTTGAGAAAGGTGCCCAGATCCAAGGTTCCTGTTTTATACTAACTGATGATTTCAAGTACCTTCATAAAGTTTACACTGAAAACATCAGGCTGATGGTTTTCTCTCTGTAACCACCTACTCCTCTTCTCTTTGTGTTCCAGGTTCAGCTGATCCACTACAACCATGAGCTGTACACAAACTATACAGAAGCTGCAAAGAGCCCCAATGGACTGGTCATAGTGTCCATATTCATGAAGGTGAGCCTCATACATATGTTTAATAGCTACAAATGTGTGGGTTGTGTGAATTTTATCATGACACAGAACAACCTTGCAGCCACTGACATTCTGTAATAGGTTATTACTAAGAAATCCAGTGAATACACATCACTACATTATGAGTTTTCCATATAAGTGAACCGGCCCTGGTTTAATCACAAGACCGCTCCAGTACACAGTACACTGATGGACTGTGTAGCACAAATTAAACAGGACTTAAGATGATGTGGACCTGAGAGCTCTGTCAGATGTGTCAGTGCTGATGTCACAAACATGAACCAGTGTTTTATTACCTTATAAAGAATCTCAGACAGCAGTTAGACTAAAATAAATTTAAGTATTTGCCTTTTGCCGGTTCATGCTATTTATTTGCCGGGACATGAACATTAAACTTAACTTAAAAAAGGGAAGTAAGAAAGTTATTCTCACCCCACCCTATTGGAGCAAATGACTCCCCCTCCCCAAACCTGGCTAAAGTCAGAAGCATTCATCTGCCATGAACACATGGAAGCTTTTACAAAGTGTTTGTAAGGGGTGAGCACATAAAAAAAAACCTTGTAATTAGTTTTTGTCATTCATATTTGTCAGTGCTTAGTAACTGTTGAAGGGAAGATAGTTTCTTTGTTATAAAGTAGCTAACTAGGATATGACCACAGCTCTCCTGGGTAAGCAGATGACCCCGTAGGTTTGAGGCTGCCCCAGACTGCTCCCTGCATGTTAGATGTTCCCACATGTAGCCAAATTTATTTTTATTTATTCTATTTATTTATTTTTAATTTTGTTTAAAATGGGAACTGATAATGTATATATATTTATTTTTATTTTTTTGTTTGTTGTTGTTTTTGGTTAAACGACCTCCCTTCTGAAACTAGCAGTGAATGTGCCGGGTAATACATGTGATGTCTGCCCCGACCTTTTAAACAGAAGTTAGCCCCGCAGCTACATTTGGTTTAAATGAATGTGCCTGCAGCTAAATTATCCCTGAACACAGTTGCTGCAGTGCTCCCGAGCCGCCGCTCTCTGTTCCATCTGTGTGTTTTCGGGAGTTTTGAGCTCTTCAGTTGGACATTTAGAAGAGTTCAGACAAACAATTAGTAATGCTGTTATCCTACAGAGCGAAACAATGTGCTTTTTGGATTTGTGTGCATGCTGAGCAGGGATGTTAAGGTGGTCTCAGTAATCCTCTCTGCCTTTGTTGTGTCTGAGACGTTTCTGTCTTGAATAAGAGGCTCAGACTGAACTAAACGGAACCAAGACTGAAAATTCCAGCTGCTAACTACAAATTAGTTCCTCAATGCCGGCAGGACAAGCCCATCAGTCTTCAAGCTACAGAGGAAACGATGGCTTAGGTCAGCCCGTCTTGACCTCTACCAGCAGTCTGCGTGCTGCAGGATGTTTTATGGAGAGAAGACAGGATTTGGGAGTAGGGTGCTGCTGCTGTAGCTGGAATGTGTGAGGAAACCGGACATTGGAACAGCACTGTGAAGTTCTGCACGACTGTTAGGCGCTGTGAAAGGAAAAAGTATAAAATGCCATTATAGTAGTAATAATAATGTTTTTGTGACTTTGTATGTTTCATAAAACCACACTACCTAAATGATACAACATCAAAACACCAAACAAAAACGAACTCTTGCTTTCAGTTTGAAATGCAGAGGAAGTTTTTGGTTCTAAGACCGAGGAAACCCCGATCCACTGATGAGGGGCTGAAAAAACACTTTTTATGTGGCAAACTTTAAGAACTAAAACAGAAGCATGTAAATTCTTGTTGAACCATAGAATGTAGGGTTTTTTTTAAATGGCCATAGCCACCATCACATTAGACAATAGTTTCTGCATTCTGTATTTTGAACCCTCAGTTTTGTCTTTTTAGGCCATGTTGGGTTATTTTGGAGCCTCAAGTGAGCCTTTGGACAACAGGGTAGCTGTTAAACTTTATGGTGCAATGCACAGACACACAAACTTATGTATGTATTATATGTTTACATATAATGACAATAAAGTCTTCTTATCTTATCTTAGAAGTTAATTTCTAAGTATCAGGCTAATAAAATATTGGAATTTCACTCACCAAAGCTGAAGCATAAACTCTGGATGCACCACACGGCAGATAGGCTGAATTCCACATGTTCCAAAAAGCAGCAACACAACAGGCCCAGTTTGACTCCAGTTAGCAGAAGTGAGGCCTAGCAGATCTTATCAATATCTAAATGAATGATAACACTGGTACCATATCCCAATCTGAAGGATCCGAAGGATA
Organism: Australoheros facetus; assembly: GCA_030220045.1. NCBI lineage: Eukaryota > Metazoa > Chordata > Actinopteri > Cichliformes > Cichlidae > Australoheros > Australoheros facetus. Next base: position 3,507 of record JASGAU010410878.1, on the reverse strand, counting down.
CTCGGGATCCCTCCCTGGGCCTGGTTCTGCTGGAGGTTTCTTCCTGTTAAAATGGAGTTTCCCGCTGTCACTAAGTGCTGCTCATAGGGGGTCGTTTCATGGTTGGTGTTCTCTCCAGAATACTCTTTACCTCTTTACAGTATAACGTGCTTTGAGGTGATTTGGTGCTAATTAAGCCAACATGCCCTCATCGAAGAGGCAGACTATCTCTAGAGGTCAAAACTTTTTTCTGCCAGTTGGTAAACTTGCTTTTTAATGCTGTAAAGTTGGGAGTTCAGAGCAACTTAGAGAAACTTCACTTCCCCATTGGCTTAAAACTAGTGGTATATTGTGATCAGCTCGCTCCTGCAGAGGAACTGGAGCTTTGACGCTTCTGTGTTGCTTTATGTTTTAATTCTGGGTGCAGTTCAAATGTAAATAGCTACTGTACACACCATTGCTCCATTCCCCTAATGTGGCTTCATACAGTGAGGAGGAGCAATCGTTTCATCGTCACTTGGTTATTGATCATCGTGTTCTGTGACTTGTGGTTACCCACCTGCAAAGTTTTCAATTACAGCTTTAGTAATAAGCCTTTCTCAGAGGATGCTTCAATACACCAAAAAAGGATTCTAAACTTTTATTTCTTCTTTATTTAGTTTTTATTTTTAATCACTTTTTGATAAATTACCTGGCAAAATGTTCTTTGAAAGTCATTGCTGGAGTTTTAATCGACAAATCCATCAGAAAAAATATTAATGCCTGGACGTTAAAAATATCTAAAGAGATATGCCATTAAAAAAAATCACGCTTCAACACCTACCACCCACTCACACACCCACCAACTGTTTTTGTGCTAAATGTATGTCCACTCTCACTGTCTTAAGCACGTTTCACCAGGTCAGTCTCCTCAGTAGCACAAAACCGTGAAGTCACTTCTTTCTCAAAGCAGAAGCTTGTTTTTCTCACCGTTAACATTTCCACTCAGATTTCCGATCTCATCGCAGCGACTCAGAATGCCAAGAAGGGCACCACCGAGGATACCAGTGGTAGAAACCGGACTCACAATGATAGCAATACTTCACTCGGTGATGCATTGTCAATAAGTGTAACAGCATGAAATATCTAACCCTTTGTGATGTATCTTGTGGTATTGTTATGTCAGACAAACAGCAGCTATATGGTGCCATGTCTGCACTTTCCTCACACCTAATGTGAGGCTGTTGCCTGAGAAGAAGAGACTCAGTGACTGACTCTTCCTGGTGTTTTACCGGTGAAAATGATGAAAATGAGAGAAACAGAAAGCAGAAAATCTGTGAATAGCACGAGTGTCTATTAAAGACATAATACCTGCCCAAAGAGCACAGGCAAAAGGTCAAAGACTAAGTAATTTCAGCTGAAGCAAAGGGAGGCAGAGGACAGGAACATTCCTTTTTAATCACTCCATCAAAAGACTTCTCTGCAATTAGAGTTGTGAAGTCCACTGAGCATGCTAGAGGGATAGATGGAGTGCAGAGGAAGGTGGAGAGAAGCCTGAGGAGGATACAGAGGTAGACATGAAGTGCAAAGGTCTTCCTTATTAGCTGGGAGGTGCACTATACTTCTCAGGGCAGTTGGTGTCACTGAATGTCATACAAAGTACAAAGTTGTGATCACTGTGTTCTACTTAGACTAAACTCTTACTGGGTGATCTAACCATAGACTTTATGTAAAATAGAGACCGAGACTCTGGGTTTGAAAAGTGAAGGAAATGCATTCTTAAACCTGCATTCCTTCAAATGACCAGCAGGGGAAAATCCACTCGTGCAGAAGTCAGTGAGGAAACAGTCCTTTGTTTCTTTACACTGTGACCCAAGCAGACAGTTTCCTGATGAGTTTATCTGTACTGAATGCAACATGATGTTAATTTTGTGAATTATAATCTCCAGTAGTGATAAAGCAGAGTGTGCTTTAACTTGTAACAAGCCACTATGTGCAAGTACAGTCCATTGTTTCACAGTCTGCATCACCCTTACAATAATATGTGCTTTCAAATAGCTTTAGTGCTATGTGTTTAAGTAACGGAGCGCATCAGTCACGTGTGCACCCGCATACACACACATTTCTAAGGTTGCTTCACCTCAAGTTTACATATATAATTCAACTATAACAGAAACAGTGACCAAAAAACGTCAGACTGAAGTTAAGGACATATAAAGTCATCCATACTGCCCACAGTTCTCTCCTCCCTGGATGTGTTTTCTCTTCTTCATGCTTTCAATTCAATTCAATTCAATTCAATTCAATTTTCCTGTGGGATAGTTGCCTTCTGTCTCTCTAACTCTGATGACATTTCTTTCCTTCACATATTTGCTGGTCAGTTTTGAATTCTTCTGCTTGCAGTGTAGCACATTCACAGTCCGCTGGCAGTCTGGGGATGGCCCAGCTACCTGCAGAGAGCGCTGCAGTCGATGGAGGCAGAGCACAAATTATGTGGTGTAACTGGTCTGTGGGCCACTCTTGCTTGTGCTGATGTTGGTCCGTCAGCCGCAGAGAAAAGCAAAGTTATAACACACAAATAGCTGAAGTGCAACTAGACAGTAACTCTGTCAGTTCAATTCAATTTTATTTATATAGCACCAAATCACAGGGAACTGTCGCCTTTTGATAGCAGTTTTAAAATGGAGAAGCAAATAAGTGCTGTTACCAAAATCAGTTTTTATCAACTGAGAGTCGTTGCTGAGGTAAAACCTGATCTCCCGCAGCAGGACCTGGAAAAAGTTTTTCATGCTTTTATAACTTCCTGCCTGGACTGCTGTCATTCCCTGTACTTTGGCATAAATCAATCATCTGTGCGCCGCCTGCAGGTAGTCCAGAATGCGGCAGCTCGTCTTTCAACTAGTATAAAAAAGGATGAGCACATTACCCCGGTCCTGTCATCCCTTCACTGGCTCCCTGTCTGTTTAAGAATCGATTTTAAGATTTTATTGCTTACTGTTAAAGCCTTAAACGGACTGGCACCTTTGTATCTGTCTGAGCTGCTTCACAGTCACACCCCTGTGAGAGCTCTGAGGTCATCTAACCAGCTGCTCTCACAGAGGCCTAAAACCAGACTAAAACAGAGGTGATGGAGCTTCTGCTGCAGCACCAAAACTGTGGAACGATCTGCCTCTCCATATCCACACAGCTCAGATGATACACACATTTAAATCTTTATTAAAAATACATTTCTTTTCCTTGCATTTGACTGCAGTGCTGCCTCCTTTTAGACGATTGCTTTTTATGGTAGCTTTTTAAAATGTATTTATTTATTTTTTGTTATTTATTGTCTTTTATTGTTGTTTTTATTTGAGTGTAGTTCTTGGGGCTATATATTTTAATGTGCAGCACTTTGGTCAACGTCTTTGTTTTAAATGTGCTATATAAATAAACTTGACTTGACTCAAGGCACTTTGTATTGTGGGTAAAGACCCTACAATAATACAGAGAAAACCCAACAGTCCAAACGACCCCCTATGAGCAGCACTTGGTGACAGTGGGAAGGAAAAA
>JASGAU010410877.1:3267-15120 GCA_030220045.1 Australoheros facetus | reverse complement strand
GTGTGTGTGTGTGTGTGTGTGTGTGTGTGTGTGTGTGTGTGTGTGTGTGTGTGTAGGCTTCACCTTGGCCAGTGTGTTGAAGAATGAATCAGTTTTCCAGCAGTTCCTGATCAAGAACCTTTCACTGTCTGACTCTACAGCCAACCTTCTGCTCAGCACTCCAGTGAGCCTCAGAGAGGTGACTCAGCATCACTAACATATTCAAACCACTTCACTGTTCTGTTCAGCTTTTTCCAGTTTGTCTCAGCTCAGTTACGTTTAGGTAAACTGCTGTTATTTTATAATGTGTTTCGGTGTATTTGTTTTCCCCCAGATGTTGTAATAGTAAACTTTCCCATGACAAAATCCTTTAGCATGTTAGGATGTTTTAAATTTGTTCATTTCTTGTTAATAGCAACCATCTCCCAAAAAATAAAGACATGGTTTCAAATCTTATTGACATGCTCTGACATAACCTCAAACGGGTTATTCATACTCGAAAACCCTTCATACTCAAAACCCCTCCATTAATTGTTATAATAGGCCAAAATTCCTCCACAGCAATGTGAAAGACTCATTGCGTGCGTGCGTGCGTGCGTATGTGTGTGTGTGTGTATCCGTCCTGTAGGTTTACGGCCTTATATTCGGTACATCTCTCAGAGATGGTGGAGGGGCCCACAGTTGGATTCAAGGGGCAAAGGACACCAAGCAAAAACCTAAAGACAAAATCCTTCATTTGGAAGTAAGTTTACACACACACACACACACACACACACACACACACACACACACACACACGCACACACACACACACACACAAAAGAAGACATAACAGTAATGAGCATAAAGCTAGCAGCTCATCAGTTTCTTTGTCTATGTTCAATTAGTTTTTTTCTAATCACATACATTTTTAAATAAATACCCCTGCTCCTAAACCTCGGACATTTAAGAAAGATATGAGTAACTACTGTGGCTCAGGAGGATGGGTCAAAATTCAACTTGAATGTGTATTAATGTCTTGATGCTCGAGATATTGTGCATATTTTCTATGCATACAAACCAAATAGAAAATATGCACATTATCAGCTGCTTATGCTTATTTTCTGTTGGGTTTGTGGTGATAATTTTTAATTTTATAATATTTATAATTTAATAATTTGTTTTTGTTTCCTTTCAGTCTTGTTAGGCAATGATTTTTCTGAATTATGCCAGGGCTATATGTATGACTTGTAGATTTTCAGCAATTTTTTTCTGTGTGAAATGTGGTTCTGATTGGATGTTACCATTGGTCATGGTCATGTGACCTATCACAGGTGACTTAAGATGGTGCCTCCTGATGTCTCATTGTCTGATGAAGATACTATAATATACTATTAGATGTAATAAATAAGGATATTGGAGTTCTGCAGTGTGCAAACCATTAATTCCTTTCTACAGTTTTATATTTTTTCAGCTCTGCACCTGCCCCACATGGTGGTGAGGATGTGTGTGGATTGTTTTCCTGTTTTTGGAGACAAAATGTACAACACCTTGTAAATTTCTATCACAACAAAGCCTCAAATACCGTAATGATAAACTCTTTCTGTTTCATAACATTTTGTCTTCTGCAATTCTCTCAAATACTGTTCTATGCTTTGCTGGCATAAAATCCAATGGGAAACCTTGCATGAACCACATCATGCGGAGTGATTCAGGCTATGGCTAAATGGCTAATACCATTTGAGATAGTATCTTTAACTTTCTATTTGACCAGTCAGAAAGCCATTGCAGATAATAACAGTTCTGATTAGTCATGATATGATTACTATTTTTCAGCAAGGCACTGTGGATATTTCTCATAGTAATTCCAGATGGTGGAATTTGGTTGATAGCTATAAAACAGATTGTTATGTGTTCTGTGTTTTGTTTAGCCAGAGGAACACAGAAATGTATAATGCCAAAATTTAACTTTTTATTAATTTTAAAATATTTACCAAAATATTTTCCCGAAGGCTTTATTAAAGTTTTTTTTTTAAATTCTCAGTCAATGTAGTGTACTGAAAACATAAACAAAAAGAATAAAATAAATTAGAAAAATGGCAAAACTAGGTGGTTGGACATGCTGATGTGCTCTTTTTCTACTTTAAAATGCATAATAATCAATTCAAGCTGCTTAAAATATTGACAAAGGTTTCAGGAAATTAGTTTATCGTGCATTTTGATCAGAAGGTAGAGGCTCATATTAAAGGTCTTAGTGCTCTGTATGCAGCAGGCTTGTAGATTTAACCCCCTGGGGTGTCAGCACCTTTAGACACTGACATGATCAGTTGAATTGTTTCTTTTGTTCGCAGGGTGTCCTCCTTACTGGATCCATGCTCGAGGTACTCACTTGTGGGGACAGTGGGGCCACTGAGCTCAGCCAGATCCTGCTGGTACCTGAGAAGCAGAGACCAGTGATGCAGGCCTATCGCAGCGCTGTATGCAGTGAAGGGGGGGGGCAAAGGTCAGAGCGCTTCAGGCAGCTGAGCCTTGAGCTGAGAGAGCAAATCAACATGCAGAGTGTCACTGAGAAGGTACAGTGGAAACCTTTGCTATAGAGCTGCTGAAACGACAGATAATTTGTTAATTTAACAACAGTTAAAACAGTTGGTAGCTTATGTCCATAACATTTTTTTATTTTTATTTTAAATAGCAATTCTTCCTGTCCAGTAGAGCCATTAAGCTCAGAAAGATTTTTTTTCCCTCAGTGATGATGTGCTAACCCAGAAAGTGTGTGTCTGTGTGTGTAAAATAAATACATTTTTATATATGTGTATATAAACAATGTTGTTATCAATGTTATTGTTTGTTCTAATCTTTATTTTTTAAAAATGGCTGTTTTGTTTTCTTTGTTTTTTTCCCCTGTGGTATCAAAGTGGTATTGAGTGTTTTCCTGGGTATGTGTATCGACTCCCAGTCAGCAGGTTTATGTGGCAGGCACCAGTAACTGGATGTTGATGCCTGTTATTGTTTGAACTCTGAGCACCGTGTTGATAATTCAACACGGTGAAGCCAGCATCATTGCAATAAGCCTCAGGTTTACTTCATGTAATTTTAGGTCTATCTATGGTAAATTGATTTATTGCAAATTTGGGAATCTTCTGCAGTACAATAGAATGTTAGCCCAAAAGATTTTGTTTTATTAAGTGTAGCAAGTTCACCACCCAATTAGCATCAAGAATCAACACTTATATTTGAACCTGAACAGCAATCTTTTGAAATAAAATTCACGGCACGTAGCTGTGTTTACCTGATGTTGCTGTGAAACATTTAGATGAAACTGTCTTGAATTTCTTGCCATGAATTCATTCATCATATGAATAGCAGGAAAGTTTGGAGCAGATTGCAGTTGTGTCAGTTTTCAGGCAGCTTTACTGTTTAGTTTGAGGAAAAATGTGCACTGACATTGGAAAACATGCTGGAGGCATCATGTAATCTGTCCATCCTCTCGTCCTCTGCTTTCATCCAGCTCCATCTGCAGCCTGGCTCTTTGCTTCCTCTCTCTCAGTCTAACCTTGGGGCTCTGTTGAAGGACCTGGCTGATGTAGAGAGGCTTCTAAAAGATGTGGATTTGCTTTCTGGTCTGGCTCGCCTGCTGCCCAAAGGAGCCTGTTCTGGTCGAACTCCAGTATCCCCTGCAAACACGACGTGGCCCCTTAATACCACCACATGGGGCCCCAACACAACCGACATTCCTGGAGAGGGGGACGAAGGAGCAGAGGGAGGTGGTGGAGCAGGAGGTGGGAAAGGGAAGACGGGAACAGAGAATCCTCATTCTCAGTTTTCAGCGTTTGTACAGCTATGGGCTGGACTGCAGCCCATTCTGTGTGGGAATAACAGGTGGGTAAGACAAAAGAAGAGATCTAAAAATGAATCACTGGCTTTAGTTGTGGGAAGAATGTTTTTCTCATGTTGTTTCGAAGAAAATGAACAGACATGTACAGAAGTACCTGCATATTTTTTATTATTCTTATTACAAATGCTTCACTTAAAGAGGCATCCAGATGATACCACAGATTTTATCTTTATATGAACTCCTCAGCTTCCTAACGTAGTAAAGTTTCAGCACATAAATGACAATAAATGTTAAAAGCTTAACTAGGCAGCAAAGAAAGACAAAACCTGGATATCAACATGAGCAAGAATCTCAATACTTGTGTTTGTGAAAAGTGAAATAAAAGAAGACTTGTAAATATAAAGGCAGCAAACTGTGTAGAAATTAGAAGACTGTTCAGTAAACTTGGACCTACGCTGGAGGGCACAGATCGCTGTATCAAACGGACTTGGCCTGGAAAGAGTTGTGAATCCTAAAATGATGGGGCAGTCAAAGACGAATAGTAACTGGGTTGATGATAGGATTTTAAAGGGAACAATTAAGTTCAGAGACAGTTTCTTAGATTGTGTGTTTAAATGAATATTCTTGGTCGATGACCAAACTTTCTTCTTTTTTTAAATTTTTTTATTTGTTTATCAAAAGATTATACAATCTTCAAAAGATTATACAAAATGACCAAACTTTCTGACCTGGGATGCACTTGGATGTGTTGTTTTGAGTAGAGCTGCCCACATAGCTCTCCACAGGAAGCTGCAGAGATGCAGATAGAGTTGGACTGAGGGAACACTCATATCAGCATCCTGGGATGGAAACAGGATGCTGACCTGTAGCCAAGGATGTCAGGCTGTTGTGGGCATACTCAACTCACACTAGGTGGGACCTCCAGGTGGTCTGGTTGGAAGAAGTCATGTAGCAAAGCACTGTCTCCAGCTCCCGATTAAGCCGTTCCATCTATTCGTTTGTCTGAGGGTGAAAGACAAACTAAGCTGTGCACCGATTGAAGAACAGAACTCTTTCCAGACTCGGGATATGAACTGTGGGCCATGGACTGAGACGATGTCCACAGGGATGCCATGAAATCGAAATGCTCTGTTAGCAGCTGGGCTGTCTTTAGGGTCATGGGAAGTTTGGGAAGAGCGACTCGGTGTGCTGCGTTGGAGAAGTGGTCAATAACAGAGAGTCAGAAGCATCCACCTTGACGATAAATGGGTCAATAACAGTCATAATAGTGGTGTTACCTGAGGATTATGGTAATCCAGTGATGAAATCCAGGGAGATATGAGATCACAGTTGTCCAGAAACAAGCAACAGTCTAAGCAGTCCAGTCAGCGGAGCGCTGGGGGTTGTATTCTGCACACAGACAGTACAACAGGATGTTGTCCAGGTAAACGAACACGAAGAGGTTGACAAAGTATTGAATGACATCATTAACTAGAGCCTGGAAAACTGCCGAAACTGCATTTCACAGATCCACTTCTGAGAAGATGATAGCTCCCTGCAACGGCTCAAAAGCAGAGGACAACAGCAGCAAAGTATACTTGTTGTTTTTTATTCAGACTCTGGTAGTCTATATGAGGTTGGAGTGTCCTATTTTTCTTTTCAGCAAAGAAGCAAACTGCTGCCAAAGGAGAAGATGAACAAACGAGTTGTGGATATATTTCTCCATTAGCTCTCTTTCAGGCTTGGGCAGGCTGTAGAGTTGACTGGTGGGCAAGAGGACACCAGAAAGTAGATCAGTGGCGCAGTCATATGGAGGGACAGAGAGAGACCTAAGTCCTTGGGGAACACTTTAGAGAGGTCATGATGAACTGGATGAATGGGAGAAAGATGGGGAAGTTCAGGATTGGAATGGTCTTTCTGGTATTGAACTGGGGGCTGAACTGACGGCAAACAGCGTTGGTGACCGATTAAATTCCAAGCAGAGATTTTAAGAGATCCGTCTATTGTGGGGTTATGTTTTTGAAGCCAGGAGTGACCCAGAACGAGAGGAGTGTTGTGGTGCTTTGAAAATGTATAGGGTGATGAACTCATGGTGGATTCCAGAAAGAAGAAGCAAAACAGGTCCAGTGTGTGATGAGTGATTCTAGCCAAGTGATGGTCGTCGAGCATAGAGACTCAGAGAGAGATTCTTCAGCCAAAATCCAGAAATATATTGGGTAATCTGCTACACTCTTCCTTCCCTGCTGTAAATTAAACATACAATGTGTGGAAGCATCAGAGCTTACTCCTTTAATGAGAATACACACTTAATTTTATTAATAAACTCCGCGTAGGTACGTTCACAACTGGAGAAAAGAAAGAAGAGACATGAATGTGGATCATAGTCCACAAACCAAAGGGCGACATTTGTTTACTACATCCTTCTTTTATATACAGTCTATGGCTTAAGCCCGCTAAACTTCATTCAAATAAATAGTTCAACTTGCAGAGCATTTTAGCCTTTTTCAATTTATTTTCAATTACAAAATGTGTTTTTGGCCATGTTAACCGTTTTTTCCATAAATGTTATGGTCCCAAACTCTAGCAACTTAATAGCAATATAATTGTAATTCAGAGAAATTACTGAAGGTGCAGAAATTATTATTAAACCACAGAATACCAAGGTAATATAAAAAAACAAATTGTTTTCAAACTACTCTGTTATGCATGTACTTTACTGGCATGTCATTCTTTAAAAATCCTCTGTACTAGTTTATTTTGTGTATTCATTATATTACTTGACTGAAGTGAAAAAAGTACACATGGTCAGACTGAAGAATGCGCTATAGTTGTGTTAAAGGTATAAAACTGTTTAGTGGGTACATTGACTTTTGATTTAATTTCTAGTCATTTAACAGCCTTTAAAATATAACCTAGTAGGTGCAGATCAAATTCCCAAGCAGTGTGACTTGGCAGTGAAGTCAGTGGTGGTTGACAATGGCTCTTGTTGCAGGATAATTGAACCGGAAGCTTTGAAGCAGGGGAATATGAGCTCTCTGGGATTCACCAGCAAAGAACAGAGGAATCTGGGCCTACTGGTTCACTTGATGACTACAAATCCTAAGATCCTCTACTCCCCTATTGGCTCCCAGGTGGACAAAGTGATTCAGAAGGCATGTAAACAGCACTCTCTTTGGTGTACATGTGCAACCAGAGTTGTATTATCAATCAACTTTTAACAAAGCTTTTCTCCTAACCAGCAAAAAAAAATTAAAAAAAATAATTGTTAAAGCTATTACTGTGTTTTCTTCCAAGCACTGGGGGAATGCATGCATTGCACAGAAAATAAAAGAAATTGGGAGATCTGCTGTGTACTGTGTATTGCTGGTTTGTGTATTATGTAGATTGCCACTGGCAGTAGCGCTGTGGGTAGGTGCTCGCCTTGCGGCCGCAAGGTTACAGGTTCAAGCCCCTGTCCCTGCGCTGCGTTATGTCCTTGGGCAAGACACTTAAACCACATGGCTGCATGACCGCAGATGCTCGTCTCTGGATGAGTGATCTGGAACGATCATTTTGTTGTGTGCCTTGTGCACACAATGACAATGAGTTGAATCTAATCTAATTTTATTTTGATTTTTCTCCATCCAGCACTCCGTAATGATTAACATTTATGTTAATAATCATATAACACTTGCCACTGTGCTCAGTTGTATTTGAAATGCTTTTAAAACTTGACTGCAGTCCGACTGTACTGTTCCTCAGTTCATAGAACATAATTAGAGAAGGGTGTTGTATGTCAGAATGAAAACCAAGCCGTGAGGTTCAATTAATTGTTTGTAGTCCAGCAGTACAGAATTGTATCAAAGCATAGATCTGGGGAAGGATATGTTTAAGAATGGTACAGTAGTCTCCATTATTCTGAAATGGAAGAAGTCTGGAAGCAACTATGAATAAGAGCCATCGTTCTTTTGTGGTGATGGGAAAAAATTACAGAAGGACAACCATCAGTGCAATGCGATCAGTTCTTTACAGTAGAGTGGCTGTTAAAAAGCACATGACAGTCCGTCCCAAAGACAAAACTCCCAAACACAAGATAAGCATCTTAGTGTATGCTGTCCAGTCCGGTGAGGAGTGCTTGAACCTCTACACTGGAGAAACCAAACAACTTCTTCGCAAACACATGGCACAGCATAGAAGAGCCACCTCAATAGGACAAGACTCAGCTGTACATCTGTACCTAAAGGATAAAGGACACTCTCTTGAGGATGCCAGACAGGTGATTTGAAAGAGGAGTAACAGAAGCCATCTATGCACACTGTGAATGACCAAAACTAAACAAAGGTTGTGGATTATAACACTAACTGTAGCCTGTCTACAATGCAGTCATGAGCTTCCTCCCCAGGCACCTCAAGCCCCACTCACACCTTTCTTCAGGTGACATTAGTTGTTTTCCCCCCAAACCACTGATTGTAATGGCCCACGCTTTTTTCCACACCTTGGCACATGTGATTATGCACATGAATAGTGGGTCACAACCACCTCCAGGGGACACCCTCACTGGGGTTTAACTACCTGGGACTCTCCACCATTTGGTTTTAGAACTGAAGAAGCTTTTCAGATGAAAGGTAAAATGTCTTCAAGAAACTTAAAGAAGTCCAGTCGCCTTTTTTCAAGCTCCAGAGACTACCATGACCTGGATGACCGAGAACCTACACAGACATCATTAGTGTTTATTAATGATGTGGCAGGGGACAGAAACAGCCAGATGAATTCTGAAGTATATAGAGTTAAAATTCCTGTCGAGATTCAGTCAGATGCAGCAAATTTGATTGGATGGCACTTCACAGTACAGATGGCAAATGACCCAAAACATTAATTAAATACAAAAAGCAATTTAAAATCAGGAAGCAGATTATTCTGCAGTGGTCAAGTCGGTAATCTGATGTCACCTTGATCTAATGAAATTTACTGATGAAAATAAAACTAAATACTGAAAGACTACATACAGAACAAAAAACTCAAAACAGCATCATCCTTTGGCAATGCCCAGAAGTTCCAGACTTTTGGCAATTATTGTCTGCAAAGGGTTTCTGAAAAGTAATAAAAGTGAGCACTTTAGTTTTGAGTATTTTATTTGTTCAGCATAAAATAACCCAAAAATAACCCAACCCCGCAAATTAAAGTGGACAGTATTCAATATTCAAAATATATATCATAAATATAATGTATATCATAAAGTTTGCTAAAATTAAATGGCAAAAATTGTGCCAGTAAACAAAAACATATGGACTTAATTGTATACCTTCCTGCTACCAGAAATACTTATTAGCTTACTCACATGTGTGTATCAACATTCTTGAGTTGCTCTAGGAAAGTTAATTTAATGAAACTGTGGAGACAAAAGAAAATGTGCGTTGGTTTTGTTTGTTGACAACTCTAACGATACAGAATGCCCTCAGCTTCATCCGTTCAAGTTTTAATAAAGCCTGACTTAAATGTGACCATGCAACAAACTGTTGAAATGGTTTCATCACTAATTAATTAATCTCCACAGATCTTCCTGATATATTTGGCTCTGTAGCATTTCACGCTGCTGGCCTCTGTGCCTCAGCATTACTGTAGCACAAACATCTACAGATTGTCTGTTGGTTAGTACAGGCTGAGTATTGGCAGCTGTTTTGTAGATCTTCTCTGCAGATCTGTGCAAGTCGACTAAAGATGGTGAAAAGAGTTGAGCTAGGGAAGGGAAGGAAAAAAATGGCTAAAATTCATAAAAATGCTAATGGAAAACAAAAAAATGCTAATTTGTTGACTTTTTTCCTTTAAGGCGAATGAGACGTTTGCATTTGTTGGGAACGTGACACATTACACCCGAGTGTGGCTCAATATCTCCTCACAGCTCAGGAATTTCTTGGAGGAGGGTCAGTTGCACAACCACCTGGTGTGGCTGCAGCAGGTACACTCATACAAGATTCCACTTTTGAAATTGCTAATGCTGCAGTACTACCAGGATGTTGGGAAAAAATATCTGTGCAGTAATGTTTTACCTTTACACCCAACTGTTCCTGGTATTTCATTTTGAGTCAGGAGCCATTTAATGTTTCTCTTCTTCTGCTCCATTCATCTCGTTTTTCCTCGCTCCAGCTGTTCTCAGAGCTTCAACAGCACCCGGAGTTGTTAAATGGCACAGACACTGAGCTGATGCAAAGTCTCATGGAAGGAAACTACAGTCTTCCTAACACTTCCACCTTGCTAGAACAGCTGGACACAATAGACAATGCTGCCTGCGGCTGGACACGCTTTATGTCTAAGGTCAGCACAGTATTGACTGATCTATAATATATTTAGTGTCATAATAAATGCACAAGGTAAGCCTGGCTTGAACACTACAAAGCAAAAGTAATGTATCACATCATATCATATACTGAGTTTTGACTGTATAAAAAAAGCAGTAACGCAAATACAAACTACACATTTATTTAGGACAGACTGGGACCAAGTGCATAACACTACAAGGTGTCCCATTCTTTACAAAACATGATACAACAGCTTACATTTCTACTTGTCACCACTGACGCACATTCAAAAACATCTTTAAAAAGGAAAAGGCATGCCTTTACAGGCCTTTGCAGACAGTTTGTAGCATTAAATGTAACATTGTCCAAGTTCGTTACCTTATTTATTCCTAGGAGTTGTATAAGAACAGCATTTTATTACTATATTAATAATTCATTACACTTTTTTTTGTTAATAATGATAATTTTATAATAATGATATACAATTATTATTATTTATATGATGAATTTCTTTATTCTGAGAGGTTGTGCCTCCCAGTTTTCATTATAAAAGAAGCAACTGCTGTCAGAATCTGTTTGGTTTTTCTGTTCATTGCTGTAGCAGTATTGAAATATTTGTTTTGTGCATGAAAACACAACTTTTTTATTTGGTTTCTTGTTAAGAGAAACATTTTCAGACTTCAGTCTCACAAACAACATCCATGGATAACGTTTTGTATTTATATTTGATTAAATTGTTATCAGAAATCCACAGATCAATACAAAGTGATAGATGGCATGAAATCCTTTTGACAAAGTCAGTGCATTCCAGTTAATATCTTTGGAAGAGGCAACGAAACACTATCCTGCTGCTTGTAAATATGTAGATCCAGTAGGACAGTATGTAATGAGTCCATTTGAGCAGTGAAACATCATGTGTGTCTTTTTTTGTGTGTTGACAGGTCAGTGTTGATGTCTTCAAGGGCTTCCCTGATGAAGACAGCATTGTCAACTACACCCTGAATCAGGCCTACCAGGACAACGTGTCTGTGTTTGCCAGTGAGTCGCCTTCATGTGCCGATGTGATCATGGTGTCTATTACATTTAAAGTACAGTAGTGAACATATTCTACATTTTTACTATGTTTTTGTTGTTCGCTTGCAATAGCAAAAAGGTCATTTGCATATCTGCAGACCTTAGATAGACAGACAACACAGAGAGACAGACAAATCAGTCAACGTGTTCACATCCACACCGCCACACACTTCACTTGTAAAGACCCATGCAGATTGGCAGACTCTACTACACACCCTTGTTATCACTCCCCGATGTCACCTGGGATGTCATGAGATCAGGTAAAATAGGACATTTCTTGAACCTGCAGATTTTCTTGTTAGAAAGTCAAGGATGTATAGGCAATGTCTGGGCTGACAGCCAGACATGTTGGCACGGCTTTCATTTGGAGCTTTTTTCCAAACTACAGTAGACACTGGGCAAACATGGTCAGCTGCTGGTTACTTGGTGTTGAAATGTTTGCCGGGTGTGTGGTCTGTGGTTTTACGTCAGTTGAGATCATAGGTGATGAGTTTGAGACATGTTTGGTTTGAGCTAGATATTTACTAGTATGTGTTGTGGAAATTTTAGTGCATTTATTAAAAAGGTCGTTAGAATCGTTAGAATCGTTTTTTGAAAAGTTATTCTTGCAAGAAGGAATTTAGTCAGTACAGAGCATCCAGCAGTGCAGTGAGGAATTCAAAGAGACAAAGAAGACACTTAATTATACAAAGCCTTAGAATATCACATTACACTGTTCAGCCCCATCAAGTT
>JASGAU010410875.1:5769-16094 GCA_030220045.1 Australoheros facetus | reverse complement strand
CTGCTGCTGCATCACTGCTGCTGCTGCATCACTGCTGCTGCTCTGCTGCTGCTGCTGCTCTGCTGCTGCTCTGCTGCTGCTGCTGCTGCTGCTCTGCTGCTGCTGCTGCAGCATCACTGCTGCTGCTGCTGCTCTGCTGCTGCTGCTGCTGCTGCTGCTGCTGCTGCTGCTCTGCTGCTGCTGCTGCTGCAGCATCACTGCTGCTGCTGCTGCTGCTGCAGCATCACTGCTGCTGCTGCTGCTCTGCTGCTGCTGCTGCTCTGCTGCAGCATCACTGCTGCTGCTGCTGCACCTCGATCGCGCTTCAGGTCCAACACAAAAGGCTTCCAGTGTTTGCAGACCCGTCCGTCAGCACAGGTGGAATCACAGGCTGTAAAAGACTGTCACAGCCGTCCACTGGTTCTTGTCATTTTTTAAGTGCTCCTGAGCAACAGTTCTCCAGCTTTCTGAAGGCCTTTCAAAGTTTTATTCAGACTTCGGCCACTTTTTCCCTCATTTTCAGTCCGATCAGTAGCTGACTTTATTCAGAGGAATGATTTTTTCTTTCTTAAGTCACTGAACTCTGAATCATTCAAACATAACAGCTCAACTATTTGACTCAGTTTTTTTTATATATTGCCAATTCACGACAACAGCCTCCTCAAGGTATTTATATTATAAGGTAAAGACCCAATGATAGTAGAAAGAAACCCAACAATCAGACGACCCCCTGTGAGCCAGCGCTGCCGGCAAAGACCCGGCAGGACCCGAGCGCTGCAGCTGTGAGCGCTGCAGCTGTGAGCGCTGCAGCTGTGAGCGCTGCAGCTGTGAGCGCTGCAGCTGTGAGCGCTGCCACGCCGGCTTCATGATCTGGACGCTGCTGCTTGGATCCAGTGAGGGGCCAGTGGACTCTGGCTCTGCCAGCTCTGTGTTAACACTGTGTAAACTGCTCAGAACCATCATGTTTCAGTATGGCAGGTTTAATAATAGTCTGCAGTGACAGCATTTGTATCAGCAGCTACACACTGATCAGGACATGAAAGCCTTCTATTTTCAGAAGTCACAGTTTGAGCTCTTTAACAGCAGTGCGTGCTGCTGCGCGGCTGCTGCGCCTGCACACAGCTCATTATGGGCTGTTTGCAGCCTGTGTGCTGCTCAGCTGATGCTGTGACAGAGTGTGAGTGCAGACACTTCAGTCTGACTCACTGCATGTTTGCATTCTTACTGCATTCAGTTTATTTGGCTTTATTGAATTTATTATGAATGTTATGCTCACATTTGTTCTTTGGTATTTTCTGTAGATTATAGTTACTGTAACACATGAATTTCCAAACCTTTAGGATAAATAACATATCATCCATATACAAACATTTATTCTATGGGACCGATCACCTCCCCACTAAAAATGATTGCAGCTGGAGTGATACTCGAGCTCAGGTACAGCACTGTGGAGACCACACCCACCACCATGTAGGAGCTGCAATGAGTACTGCAGCCTCTAGGGGTGCTGTGTGAGGCGTGTGTGACTCACGTGGAACTGGCAGACACACTTGATATCGGCACCGTTCTCACGGCAGGTTCCTCCAAAGCGACATGTCCCGGCATCACACACGCGCAGGTCGCTCTTCTTCTCTGACAAATCTGAAACACACATCATTATGTCATCATTATATGACATCATCGTTATCATCCTGGGAGTGAAGGTTTGGTCCCAGGAGAGGGGGACTTTTAATTCAATTCAATTTTATTTATATTGCACCAAATCACAACAGTCGCCTCAAGGTGCTTCTTATTGTGGGTAAAGAGCTACAATAATACAGAGAAACCCAACAATCAAAACGACCCCCTATGAGCAGCCACTGAAACCTGAACCCTCCATTGGTTACGCTGCAATAGGCCTGAGCTGTGTGGGTTCCCATGTTCATATCCTACTCTAATCATACATCTAATCATTAATTATTATTAATCTCTGTCTCTCCCCCCTCAGCAGATGACCCCCCTCCCTGAGCCTGGTTCTGCTGGAGGTTTCTTCCTGTTAAAAGGGAGTTTTTCCTTCCCACTGTCACCAAGTGCTGAAACGCGGTGGGAATGCGGGCCCGTTCTTAAGCATTTCACCAGTTCATTGGAAACAGAACGAGCACTGGCACATGAACCAGTTCCTCGGCGGTGGGAAAGTAGCAATGGACTCTAGAAGACTTTGGTATACAGTTCATGGTGCACTCAGTGACTGCAGGGTGCCCAAACCCTCAGCCCTCCTCCACCGTGCTGACAGCTGCTCTGAGGAGTTTGTGCTGATTGGCTGAGTTTGGTTTCCTCCAAATATTCAAAAAAGAGGCTAGAAGAATGACTGAATCTGACTGAATACACTTCAAATATCTGCTCACAGCTTCATGTAAAGTGTTAAATTAAAGGCAGCAGCCTGTTCAGCACTGACTCTGATTCCTCTGTGCAGCACGAACGATCCCCCAGCAGCTGTGGACATATTTCAGTTTGTGGCTACAACACACACACACACACACACACACACACACACACACACACACACACACACACACAGTGGGAAACTCTGACAAAACAATACAGATAGACTGACAAACACACACACTATTATCCAGGGTAGTAATTTCCTGATGGCAGCTGATTGGTCAGCAGCCCTCGGGTTGGCCAATTAGAGCTTGTAATTACAGGGGCCGTGACCTCGGGCTCCCCTGTAATTAGTAAATACCTCAGTGTGCTGAGCCAGCTGACACACACACACACACACACACACACACACACACACACACACACTGCTGTGGGGTGGACACAATAACAGAAACAGTGTTCTCTGCTGTTGTTTAGCACGGCTTGTTAAAGCGGCTCGGCCCGTGAGCTCTGCAGTCCTCCCGGGTCCGGCTGCTGCATTAAAGTCCAGAGCAGACTCGGTGGTGCTCATCGACCCGGCAGCTCGGTCACGGTTTATCGTTCTCGCTCTCTCTTCGTTCACATTCACGTGCTGCTGAGGCTGATGGGAGTTTTGTGAGCTCTCCTGGTGTTTGGTGATAACCTAAAATATGATCCATCAGTAACTGTTGTTATTCCATGTTGCCAGTTTGCCGGTGCCCCTCCTTAAGAATCCAGCTCGATGAATAATGAGCATACATTAGAAACCAGCGCTAACAGGAAGTGGCAGGCAGACTTGGGCCACAGTGGCCCTGGAAGCCTGTCCGGCCCACAGATGGTATGAAAGGTGGCCATAGCTGTCCTGAAGTCCTGCTACAAAGCCACGGGCACGAGTGGTGGATCTGTCTGTGGAAACAGCAACCTCATTGGCTAACCAATGAGCACGCCACAGATAATCCGTTCTTCTTCCCACGTGAGAAACTAAAGACTCACCAGGAACGTTCCTGCAGCTCAGGGCAGAGCGCCGGTTTCCCAAAGACTTCCAGAGGCCCAGACATCGCCCCCTGATGGCCATCACAAAGACAGCAGGTTGAAGACGCCCCTGAGTTTCCTTCACGTCTCAGATCTGGACGCTACGTCCATGTTTAGACCATCTATGGGCGTGCCACTGAGCAGCCATCTTGGTAACACCTTCACACAGGCAGCTGGGGACCTATTCTGATGTCTCTGTGTTAACGAACTGGAGATGCACATCTTTTTTTTTTTAACACCTCTTCTGCTGTATTTGTGCACATGGCTTTGACCTGAGTTGTATTTAAAGTTTAATTAAATCCCATCAAAAATGTTTTTCCAGTTCACTGAACTGCAGATTTGTTCCATTTATGAATAAATACCCAGGATTACAGTCATTCACTGTGTGCCACAGCGTTGGGTGAACATCAGTCCATCAACCAGTGACTGCAGGTAATTTAATGCTGAAGAAGTGTGTGTGCAGCTCCGCACTAACTAAAGGAAGGAGGGGCCACCGTACAGCCCCACAGCTGCTCTTATTTACAGTTCATTATTTACAAGACGAGTTCTCATGAAAGCAGAAGAAAAAGGAAAAAAAAAAAACAGTCAAAGGAGCGAGATGGAAACGAGACGAATGTGAAAAAACTTTAAACTTTCTGAGGTTTTTTCATTTGGGGAAAAAGTGAAACAAGCAAATAAATGTTCAGTGCTGAGGTGGAGCTCACAGGGTGAACGTCTGAACAGAAGGACGAGCAGAGCTTTAACATCCTTCATCAGCCCGCACTCCACTCTGTCCTCCTCACATTCAAACCGGTGACGACACAACCTGTCAGCTCTGCACATCATCTTCCTCTGAAGAGGTTCAAACAGCTCCTCCCACACACACACACACGCGCGCGCACACAGCCGATAGTTAGTACGTTCTGCATCAGCCATCAGTTGCATCAACAAGCGGCAGCAGCTTGTTTACAGGGTCGAGCAGGTCTGCAGGGACCCGTCAGGAGGCTCTGTGGGAGCCACAGTGAGTAAAACCCTCCCTGCATGAACTCACCAACTACACAACCTGCACACAGCTGTTTGTGGAATGAGAGCAACACAGCTGGAGAACAACGAGAGCCTCAAACCAAAGCAGCAGCTCAGAGTCCTGTTTGTGCGTTTGCGCCTGTTTTCAGCAGATGTGGAAGCTGAGATCACACACACAGTGTGTGTCGCTGCATTAATGTCTGAAGGTGTTTGAGTGGCAGCAGAATAAAAACATGCATCAAAGATCTGCTCAGGGTTAAGTTTGGTTTCTAACACTCAGTTTCTATTTGAGCGACCACAGAAACCAAACAGCTGATCTGTGATGTGAACACATGACAAACATGAAGATCCTGGTAAACATATCAGGGGGTTGGCAGTGATTTTTTTTTTTTTAACTAAAACTAAATAAATAAAATCCATGTTCAATGAAACTTTTTTTAAAATAAACAGACCGATCATTACGTCTGTAAATCACTCAGAAATGTGCAACAGGTCCATGAAGACCAGCGTTACATGAATGACTGTCCAAAATCCAAAAACCTGAATAAATCAGCTGCTAGTTTAAAAACATTAAAGCGAGGAGCTGAAGGAGGGATGTGGCTGTTCTTCGTGAGCGGGTTTTTGGATGTTTGCAGCTGTACGCTGTTCTGTGTGCAGCTGCTAACTCGGTCAGGTCTGATCTCAGTGGAACTAAATTAAAGCTAAATAATTCATAGAGTTAGAAAAGCTCCAGTACGTCTCTTCTTTAAATAAAGACCTTCCTGTGACGGAACAGCTGAGGGTGCGCAGCACGATGGCAGGAAGGACTCCAGGTGAGCTACAGGTACCCTGACCATCAGCTGCTTATGAAAGAGTCATGGACTCGTTTCTTTGGAGTGATTAATGGACCGACTGATGGTCGCAGCTCGGGGGCAGAGCCTGCTTCCAGTCTTTATGCTAAGCCAGGCTGACCACCTCCTGACCCGAGCTCTGCACACGACACGGAGCTCAGTGATGAGCTCGCTCCAGGCCATTTCCCACAAGCCTTTGCTTCCGTTTGTATTTCAGCTTATAATCAATAACCATCACCTTCCAGACTCTTCAAAGCATCATCCAGACTAGCAGAAGCATTTTAACACAGAGGTGCAGTTTCTGCCCTTTTTGGTGAGCGCTCTTTGCTTTAAACGTCACTGTGAGACGAGCTGCTGCTGATCTGAGGGGGACCAGTGAGGCGAGGACAGACCAACCCTCTCGCCCTCATTATCACTGCAGACTAACACTGACTACACATACAACACAGCAGTTACTTTAAAGAAACACGCTCTCCTATAAATCAGACTACCCCCCCTCTCTGGGGGCAAAACTGGTGGTTTCAGCTCAGGAACTCTGCTAAAGGTCGACTTCTTCTCTCATGGTGGGTCTCAGCTGGTTAAAGCATCCTCCACCCTCTGTCTGAACCTCACTGCTCTCACGTGTCCTGCTTTCTGTCACCGGCGCGTAAAAGACCAGCAGAGGCAGAGTTTCTGCGACAGAGTTTAACAAAAAAAGGTCGGAGCTTCTGGAAATAGAAATCAAAGAGTTCTCCTTTAGATCCTAAAAAAGCTCAAACAGGCTCGACTGAGACACTGCAGTTATTTCAGGTCCATGTTTCTACTTTTAGAGGAGAACAGTTCAAAATGAAACTCTTCTCTGATTTCATTCACGTCCACAGACCGACACCAACTCCCATTTTATCCAGTGCTGGAAGAATCATAGGGACTATTTTCAGTGGCGGATTAATCCACTACATGTGCCCCACTGAGTATTTGGAGCAGCAGGAGTGTATGAGGCTGAAAATAAAGTCTACAGATCCTCATCTTCTTCCTGTGGATCATTAACTAATAATACAGCAGTATTAATATTGTGTACTCAGGATTATTTATTTTATAATTCTTTTCTTGTTGGACAGAGAAACTTAGCTGAGTTTGGGATTCAACTTATATAAATTATGAATTACAGACTCATCCATACATCTTCTGGTTATCTGAGCTCAGGTCATGGAAGCAGCAGACTAAGCAGGTATTCCAGAAGTCCGTCTCCCCAGCAACACTTTCCAGCTGCTCCTGAGGGATCCCGAGATGTTCCCGAGATGTTCCCATGCCGGACGAGACCTCTAAAGTCTCCAGCAGGTGCTGGGTCTACCCAGGGGTGTCCTCCAGTGTGGGGTGCCCAGAAACCCTCCAAATGGAGGAACCCAGGAGATCATATTCAGACGTCTGAACCACCTCAGCAGCTCTACTGTCAGTCCCCTCCAGATGTCCGAGCTCCTCCGCCATCTTTAAGGCTGAGCGCGCTCTCGTTTCACGACCTCGCTCTGCGGTCATCACCCAGACCTCGTGACTGCAGGTGAGGGTCGGGACGTAGATCAGCTGGTAAATCAAAAGCTTTGCCTTCAGCTCGCTCATATAACGCCTGAATTACTGCCAACGCTGCACCAATCCAGCGCTCCACCTGCTGCTCCACCTGACGCCATCACTCATGAAGAAGCAGCCAAGCATTCCTCCGTCTTCCAGCTGTTACATTAACCTCTGTAACACCTGGCTACAGCTAACAATCACCCTCACTGTGCACTGATCTCTTTATCTCCTCTGACACAGTGATGGAGACAGTATTTGAGTCACACAGGGAAAGACCTGCACTGTAATCAGCGTCCGGAAACTTCCACAGCATTCGATCACCATCACTGTGAGCTGTTTCATGATCACTCAGCAGATGATCAGCTGGCTGATCTTCAGAAAAACACTGAGAACAGCTCTGCTTCCTGCAGCTTCTCTAAGTTACTCAGTTTAGTTTGATTTAAGCCAGAAAAACAGACAAACTGATTTCCTGTCAGGACTCCTGCAAACATCTCAGCTCTGATGTTTCTGTGCTGCTGGGAGGCGACGCTCTGTGTGGGAGCTGTGCTGGGGTCCTGCACTCGGGTGGATGACTCATTATGACATGAACCTAAACACTGCTGCAGACCACCTACAGCTCCTCGTGTCAGCGCTGGTCCCTCAGAGCAGAGGCCTCTTTCAGCAACTGCAAACACTGTTCAGGAACATTTCGAGGAACACAAAGAGTTCTTCAAGGTCGTCTGCAGATCTCACCATGTTCCCATCCATGGAGGCTCCACCTCACAGCTTCCAGGAGTGTAAAGACCTGCTGCCAAAGTCTCAGTGACCACAGGACACCTTCAGAGTCTGTGAGTCCATGACTGCAATGGCTTTGGTCTCCATAGTTAATTTCCCCCTTAATAACACCCGCATGAGGGGTGAATTATGTTATAACTCACCTGTTTAAGTATGCATTGTTGGGGGCGTGGCCTCTTTGACTGACAGGTGTTAGCAGAACACCTTCTTTCCAGACAACAGTCACTTCAGCTTCAGAAAACTAAGATGGTGACGGCCTATTAGCTGAACTAGAGTTCACAAACCTGTGTGCTGACCATCTTTTATATACAGTCTGTGGTTTAAACCACTATCTGCTGAAAAATGTCAGCGTGGATGCAGCTGCAGTTTGATGTGTCAAATATATCCCAATAGATCCGCACACATATGGAGCTCCATCCCAGCTCTATATAACTCAGCCTCGCCCTGCTTCTCCACCCTGTAATTAACCCTGAAATAGAGCCTGGTTATAGTGAGGAGTGGTCAGTGCACACACACACACACACACACACACACACACACACACACACACAGCTTCAGCAGGTGAAACATCTGTTCAGCATCCTCTGGCCCATTACATCACAGCTCAGGTGTGTCATTACCTTTTGTGTTTATCATACCTTTGTTGACATGACAACAGAAACATAAAGATGAGAAAGGCTCGGTCACCTCTTGAGCTGCTCTCCAATACCCACTAAGAGCTAAAATGGGGATAAATAAAGAGGGCTACGACCTCTGACCTCCTCCACAGTGGCCCTCAGTCCTCAGGTGTAAACAGGTAGTGAGTGTGTCTCACCTGGGCAGTCTTCTGCCCTCCCGGGGCCGCAGTCCACACCGCTGCGGTGGATCGAGCTCCGGACGGCGGGGAGAACCAGCAGAACCAGCAGGCAGCAGAACCAGGAGAACCGGCACACTGGAGCCATGATGGAGGACGGAGAGAGGGGAGAGGAAGGGAAAGGTAGAATAAAGAGCGGTATGAAAGGACAGATGGAGGAGAAGGTTGGAGGTGTGTGCAGGAGCAGAGAGGGAGCACAATGAGAGAGAGAGGAACAAAAAGAGGCAAAGAGAGGAAAACTGAAATAAAAGAATCTGGTTTTCCTGCGTCCTCCTTCAATGAGTCCTCGATGCACAGATGAGCGCAGGAGAGAAGAAGAACATTTAAATCCTGCAGTCCAAACAAAAGCGCTCGAACCCCCCTTTGTCCATGTGTTTGCGCTCCTCGGTCTCAAACTCCTCGGCGGCTCTCAGGAGAGGAGCTCCATGGAGAAAGCGGCTGGAAAAACACGGAGCACGGCTGCAACACGAAGCCCAGGATAACAAAGCAAAGCAGGGCCTGGGGCTTCACACGCCGACCCCCACACCTCCACCCCTACAGCCAGTCTGCTCACAGCCCGGACTCAGCCTCCATCCCCCAGCCCCGCTGCCTCGCACTCAAACCGGCGGGGAGAGCCGCGGACCGCCGCGGACACACGGATCCAGGTAGAGGTCCCAGCGGCCTTCCGGCAGCATCCAAGCCGAAGCGGAGTGAAGGTGCGCCGGGAACGTGGACGGATGCGAGTTGGTCGGACCGGGACTCTTTTTTTGGTCCTCCTGCTCCGCTCACTGAATCATTAACAAAGGCCTGGCTCACGTGACCTGCAGGAGACCACTCCCACACACACACACACACACACACACACACACACACACACACACACACACACACACACACACACACAGGGGTATCCCTGCATGCTTTGCAGCTGACCTAATCTCACCGTCCCAGAATAATACAAATAATAATAACTGCAAAACTCGCGTCACCCGCGCTGCTGGGAGTGTCTTCACCTCCGCAGGTACCCCCAAAAAATAAAAAAATAAAATCAAAACACGGAACACTTTCACATGCTGACCTGAAGGTGGCGCTACACACATGTACCTTTCATCTCGAGGGGAGCATGAACCAGCAGCAGGGGTGATGCAGCCGCTTCCACAGGTGCGTGAGTTTCACCTGCGGGCAGTTTGACGTGACAAAGGCCACGAACAACCTGCAGCACAGGGGGCACAGACAGGGGCTCGAGGGGAGGTGGTCTTCCATGTGAGACACGTTCTCATTGATTCTGACATTCTTCAGAGCATTTAATGAAGTCATGCAAAGTTCACCCTCACACTGCGACCATCGTCAGCATTACTCAAACAGTGCAGCAGAAACATGAAATCTGGGCATTTCAGATTTCACCCAAATCTGAGAAAAGTTCCCACCTGACGCTCACAGTAAGCTGTTTAAAAAAAACTACAATGACTTTCATAAAATTAATGTAGGCAGGCAAAAATGTTGCATTCACGCTGTGAATATTTCCAGAGTTACAGATTAAATCCACACTGATGGGTCCAAATGTCTGGCCCCTCATAACCCCATAGCTTCAGCAGATATTCATATGGAAGTTTCTGGGCTGAAAATGAATATTTCAGTTCTGCTAAAAACCTCAAACCTATTTTAACTCAGAGTCTCAGTCTGAGGTCTGAACCAGGTTTCTGTGAGCATCAGTGTGATGATCCTTCACAGGCTGAATGACCTGCAGCAGAAAACAGCACTCATACCCTGGATCTTTGACCTGTTTCTCATTATTCACTGGAGGAAGCCTCACAAAGTGCATTCTGGGTAAATTTTGAAGGCCCGTATCAGCATGTGAGATGGGTGTCTGCTCAGAGTGGGTTTTTTTCTACATTTAAGATCAGGCTCAGACAGGCGCGCAGCTGTATACTTTCTGAGCTGTATGTGGA
>JASGAU010410874.1:0-21898 GCA_030220045.1 Australoheros facetus | reverse complement strand
CATCAACTTTCACTAAGAGGCTTCTTTCCATTTCCTACCCAGCATAAAGCAATCAATGTTCATTATATTAGACTTTATTGGCTTTGTGAGTGCATTTTTACAGTCTAAGTACTTACCGTCTTGTGCGCTCTGCGTCTTCATACCACTGTAGCCATTCTATGAGAAAGAGAAATACTTAAAGACTTAGTTTCATCATTCAAGTACAAACACTAAATAGTTGTGAAAATTTTATGATTTTGTGATTTGAGACAGAAGAAAAGGTTTATACTCACCGTCAGAGGGCCACCAGGAACTGATGGGACATCTTTACTCTGAGAGAAGCCGAGATGAGGGGGTAGGGTCCTCGGGCCGCTGCTCTCTACGCGGCTGACTGTGGGAGGGGCTGCAGAGGAGGGTGGAGCAGCTGCGGTGGGAAGACCAAGGGAGGACGAGGGCGTAGCACTAGGTAAGCCCAAAGATGGTGAAGGGAAGTTGGGATCTGATACAGCAGTGGATAAGCTGCTCATGTGTTCGCTGTTTAAAGAACAAAAATAATAATATTTNGTTACATACATAATAAATATACACAAAGAGGAGCTGGGTGTCATTTAATTCAAAAATAAATAAATTAAAACACTTGTAGGTCCTAGCTGTAACTGAGAAAAAATATATATATAAATAGAAAGTTGCAAGTTCCAGACAGAGTGATGGGAGGGGACATAATTTTAAAATTTTTGCTGCATTTTCACAACAGGAACTTTCCCTGGAAAAACCAAGAACCTTTTGAACAAATCTGAGAAATCTCTGTAGGTCTCTGGGCTACACAGGAAACACACAGAAAGAATTGCAGAGATTTTAGTTCCTGGAAAATGAAGTGGTGAGGAAACACCTGCCTGCCGTGAGTGCTCAGCTTTCAGCAAATCCCAGCTTTGAATGGTTGCCAGAATTATATCCACATCATGGGAAATTTCATACAACAAATGCCTCATGTAAACAAACAAACCTGCCTGACAAACACATACCTCACAGCTCCTGGCTTGGAGAACAGGCTATTCTGAGGCTGCTGTGTGGGAACAGCAGTAGGAACTGGCATGGCTGCTGGGGGCTGAGTTGGCGTGTGTTCCCTGGCCGTCTCAGTCTGTGCCATATCTGATGTTCCACTACTAGCCTCAGACCCAAAGTCTAGAGCTCCAAACTGAACATTCAGGCCAGACACATCTGCTGATCCTGGCATCTCCACTGCTGATGATGGAATCTAAAGATGACATAGAGGGGCGTTATCAGAACCAATCAATATTTTTTGACTCTGGATAGGTTTGTGTCACTTATTATAAAAGAGGTTGTGAAAATTTTTTTTTGCCAGTATTCAATTTGAGTTAAAACAGACCCATAAAGAAGTAACTGAAGGTCAGGACACAACATGATGCCGACATGAGCGTACGCACCAATACACTTATTTGTGATTAGCCGATCACAAATAATGAGAATGAAAGCACCATGCTCTACTTTTACAAATAAAATGATCACTCAAAGAAAGATGGAAGCAAAAGAGTATATTTATTCTCTGGCACAGTGCACAGCCTCTGTCTGTGTAAACAGCTCATTCACAGCTGCTGCTCAGCTCAAGAGACCAGACATAGTAAAATGCGAGCACGACCTCATGCTTGCAGCTTAGTGGTGGCTACTGTCCAAAAAGCAACTAAAGAGGTATGAAAAGTCACTAAGTGTAGCAACAAAGACGCTAAGCTGACAACAAACCAAACAAAAGAACACCTGAAGAGCTAGACAACAGCAATCATGTATGAGCCTTGTATNCTGCATACCTCTGTGTGCCCTCTGTGTTTGTTGACAAGATATAGATAAAGCCAGGGGAGCAGAGTTTACAGCCTGTGGAAACTACCTCATTTAAGTCTGTTCATATAACTGGTTAGCTAGCAGACCTGCCTTGTAAAGTCTATAAGAGCAGATAAATTACTGAATTTATTTCTCCTCTTAGTAAGAATACTACTTTATTGTTTTCTCACTTTTACATTTTCTGCCAAATAAAAGCCTTAATATCACAAGAGCTTACTTTTGAAGGAGGTGGTGCTCTACGTTTCTGTGTCTTTAGTTGACGCTGAGGGGGCTCTGCAGTTGGAACCTCCATGCCTGGCAGCTTCATTCCTGGAGAAGCTCCATCTCTTACAGGAGGGACAGAGGGCTCATGACCTGAATGAGAATGAAAGCACCATGCCCATTCATAATGTCACTACAAGTCACTTTGATCACAACAACTTTAGGAAGATGATATGACCACATGGCAATAAAGCCATTAACTAACATTAACATCCTGTTATGGGTCTTTTTGTAGAGGCACAACAGATTTAAGGTCTCTTTACTCCATATATGGCAACAGTCAACAAATAAGCCCAACTGACATGTCTACATGTGCTTTTCTACTGCACATGTTATTAAACATCTCAGTGGATGATGGAACACCATCTCTGGATTAATCAGATTAGCATTAAATTATCAATATTTAGTTATGAAAAAAAATCTTAGATTTAAAGATTTAATGTTTGCTTAATGTGAATGTGGTGCAGTCTTTCACACCTTTACTGGTATAGAATGGTTCTGTTCTGCAGTCCTACCTGGCGGTGTGGGGGCCTGTGGAGCATGCACCTGAGCAAGGCCCAGAGGCTCTGTGGTAGGAAGGACTGTGGACTGCTGTTGCCTCTGAGCCAGCTGGCTGAGCACTACTGATGGCTCTGGCTGAAGCTTCATCTCCGCTGAGGACAAAGGAGACAATACAGTACTGAAGCTCACTATACCTCTGGGCTTTACTGTCTTCATTAACAATTGGTTAGAAATTTTAAAATAAAATCTTTCTGTTTTGGATTTTATAACCACTCTGAAATAAACTTACAGTGCTGGACAGTAACAGGCCCATTCTCCACTCTCTGAGCCTTGTCTGCAGAGGGAGAAGGGGCAGGAGCAGGAGTTTGCATTGGAGACTGCCCTTCATCTTTGGAAACGCTGCTGTTGCTGGTGGTGGCCAACATCTGGCTGGTTCTTTGACCAAGCCGAGGCCCATTCAGTTGCTCTGATGTCCGGATGTCAGGGGTAGGTGTCTGCTTGGGTGCATTCAGGGACCCAAAACCAGAACCTAGGACTGAGGACTGGGAGGGTGACAGAAGAAAAAGATATGATGATATATGCAAACCTATAGTGTATTAAAGTCTATAAATCTATAGTGTATAGCTATGAATACCAGTGCAGCATGTGCGTAGGTGGTACTGGCAGAGGCAGCATGGGCATAGCTGTTGGCTGTGGCATGTGCGTAGCTGTGTGTTGCAGTGCGTCCATTGTGATGTGAATTGGTAAAGACCAGGCTTTGGCCCAAATCCTCAGCTGAGGGGCCATCAACTATCACCCCCAAGTCGGAGTCCACAGAACCCCCTACAGCCACTCCAGCCTTAGGAAGTATGCCAGGCAGGTCCACACTGGGAACAAGCAGGAGACAAGAGAACAGGCAGAGAGAAGAGTGGAGGTAAAAAGGTTTGGTAGGAGGGTGGAAAGGGAGAATAATGGTGGTAAATAAAATTCCATTCTCCAAAATAAAATGAGTTCTGTGTGCTGTGTAAGGTGCCTGTGACTTTGGGCAGAATTGGCTTACTTGTTTCCAGGTGTGATGTGATTTACTGGAGCAGAAGAGGCAGTGAATACTTTGGTCTCAGACAACTGTGTGAAAGATGAAGATTAACATCAGTACAATATTCAACAAGCTCTCAGAGCCACATTAATTCACTCTTTAACCACTATGGTCACCGCATACTCAATTGTGTACATCACTTTCTATAGTTATATATTGTACTGTAATGTTGATTTTCTGACATCTACCTAAAATATAAAAATTATGTAGGCAGAAGATGAATTTTTTCCCCTTCCCAAAATTCCTGTATCATGACCAAAGGGGTTAAACAACAGGATTTAGTGAACTGACATCATTAGACAGCAACACTATGCAAGCCAGTGCACATTTAAAGCGGTGTTACTAAATAAACTTTGTTCAAGTCTATAATACCTTTCACTTTAATTTTTAAAAAAGCATTGCCTTACATCCTCATTCCAGTCTTCTGAAGTCCAGTCTTCCAGGTTACCTCCCCATGTCCCTAAATAAAACAGAACCGCAACCAAATTAGTGCTCCAATGTGATGATGTGAATAATCTTCCACATTTCTGTGTCAATTCTGAAATAGTCTAAAACTAGACATTTGCCCAAATGAAGACTAGAGGATACTAAATCTTCAGAATACTGCACAAGTCAGAGCAGTTTACCAGTTTCCTCAGCAGCTTCGTTGCCATCTCCTTCCCATGTCTCCTGGCGAGCTCCAGAGTTAGCCCTGTAGTCAGCAGGATTGAAGGTGCTGGGGGAGGGAAAAAAGTAGTAGTGTGAAGGAAAAAAAAAAAAAAAAGCAGAGAAGTGGAAAACATCTGCTGTTCCCAATAACAGCAGGTACAATCGTTTTTCAATCTGGAGATTCAGAAACGTATTTTTCCACACACTTATTTTTTAAGATATGTGCTTGTAATCAACATCACGATCTCCTTACTTCAGGTTTAAAACTTGTTTAAAATACATGATGCATGTTCTTACCCCATTCCCTGCGAAGTAAACCTGTTACCAACAGGTGCTCTTCCTCTGCCACGACCCCCTGCACCTGAGGATGCAACAGAAAAAACAGAAAATCATTGTAGATTGGGCCTCTCGACTCTCAAGTCCTCGTTAAGCATTTTTAAGAGTATCAAACCTTAAACACAGCAAAAGATCGGGGATGCATTTGCAGAAAAGTAACACAACCATGTGAGTTAAAGTTTTCTTTGAATTTTATTGGATAATGTGGTAATGGTTTAGTAACACCATGAACACTCGGTCATTAGTGACATCAAAAAAGATACCAAACAAATTTGTGTTGTAACAAAAATGTGAGCCAAGCAGGTGACGTGTACTGATGTATGATGATCTCTGGGGACAATGATCGCAAGCTTCCCAACGGGATTTCTTAACTCAGATTCTGATTAATGCATTAAAACTCAGAACACGACACCCACCCAGAACACTGAATTCAAGTGTTCTAATCACTTCCATGGCCACAGGTGTATTAAAATCAAGCACCTAGGCATGAAGACCACTTCTACAAACATTTGTGAAAGAACTGGTCACTCAGAATTCCAGCATGGTACCGTTATAGGATGACACCTTTGCAACAAGTCCAGTCCTGAAATTTTCTTGTTACTAAATATTCCACAGTCAATTGTTCGTAGTATTACAGCAAAGTGGAAATGACAGCAACTCAGCCATGAAATGGTAGGTCACATAAAAATCATGAGGCGCATGGTAAACAGAGGTCACTAACTTTCTGCAAAGTCAATCGCTACAGACCTCCAAACTTCATGTGGCCTTCAGATTAACTCAACAACAGTGTGTAGAGAGCTTCATGACATGGGTTTCCATGGCCAAGCAGCTGCATCCAAGCCTCACATCACCAAACACCATGCAAAGCGTAGGATGCAGTGGTGTGAAGTACGCTGCCACTGGACTCACGAGCAGTAGAAACGTGCTCTCTGGAGTGACGAATGTATGTGAAGGTAGATGAGAGAATCCTTTTGGCAGTGTAGTGTATCATTACCATTATATTCATATTAAGTGGAATCTGTCTTTAAATTTTCACGTCAGGACATGCACACACTTCTGCACTCTTAAAACAATCTTTGAGGGGTGGGTTTAAACTGCCATCTCAAAACAAGAGAAAACAAGGTAGGGTGTTTCTGTCTGTTGGTTTCATTTTAAAGTGTAACTTAATTATTAAACTTTGTATTTCACCAAGCATGTTTCTCAGTGAAAGGCTGCACTGTGTGTGGGGAGGATGACAGACAGGTCACATGTGAATATTACACATATGAAAAAGAAAGTTAAGCCTTAACTATACTTTGTTCCAGACAAAGACAATTGGAGATCCAATGGCTGAGGAGTCATTCTTGTTATACCTCTTAAGTCACAGCCTGGGGCGCATGTGTAGTTGATGCACTGTAATGTAAATTCTCCACAGACAAGTCCATGCACTCACAACAAACAGGCAGACACGTGGACGTCTGCACAGACTCACGCTGGCTGTCTGATTGTGAAATTTACATCACTATGACCCTGAGCAGTCCCTAGTATTCTGCCTGATTGTGCTGCTTTCAACCTTGACCAGAGTCTATTAAAACAAAACTCCTACCAAATACCCATTCAAGAAAACATGGGGACTGAGTGCATTCCACTAATCTTAAGTGTTTATATACTATTAATACAGACAGACACAAATATACTGCCAGCCACATTACCAAAGCATGTTAAATAACATCCGAGTCTATTACTATTCTGTGATGGAGAATGTGCATATGGTAACTACAGTTAGCACTCCATTTGTGTCACCTTCTTACAATCCAGCTCTGCATGTGGATTAATAAATCTGAGGTATGTTATTCTCTGTAATGCACACCTCTACCTCGCCCCCTGCGTCCACGGTCTCCTCCTCTCTCACCAGGAGCCACTTCAAATCCATTTTCCTCTGACCGACCTGGAATTCAACAAGAAAAGATGAGGAAAATAAGATGATTTAAAATTCATAATTAATAATCAACTGTACCCAAATTATGAAAACATCCTCAATGCGATAAATCTAACACATACACAAGACAAGATTTGATCCTTTAGATATAACAAGCATTTGTCCTTTTCTTACCCTCACGCCCTCGGCTGATGCCTCTGCCCCTTCTGGTGGATCCCCCCCGCCCACGACTGGCTTCCCTCTCTCCCTTCTTCTCCCTGGTCTCCTTTATCTCTGAAGGTCCTCCTTCTTTCCCAAGGCTGCGCTTCTTTCCTACAGTCTCCCAGGAGGTCTGACAGAGTTGAATAGAAAGTGATGCTAGTGGTACAAAATGTAGTTCTACTTTTAATTTTGCATCATACATCATGATTTGGTCTGTGCTAGAGCAGATCGAAATAGCCAAATGACATGTAAAGACAGGCACAACACGTGATTGGGGATGGTGCATACTTACTGTGACAGAGGTGCTTTCCAACAGGAAATTGATGGCTCTGTTTACATCTTCATTGCAGTCATGGAGGGCTACCATACACTCATCTTGAGTCTTCCCAGTGACCTCAATCAACTGTGAAGGTCACAAAACAGAAAAAAAAAAAAAAACATAGTGAAGTTAAATTCCAGGAAACTATATCTTGGTGATCCAGAAGATTATTTCCCTATGCATGAATAAGCACAAACACATTACCTGTTTGACCTTGTCTTCAAAATCAGCATCATTTTTGTCATAAATCACTTGGGCTAAACGAATCTGTTCTGCTGTGGCCTGGAAAACAAACAGAGATTAATTAGAAACAAGAGCACAAGTTAGCTTATATTAATATCTGAACAGAACATTTAATAAAAAATAAATAATTTAAAAAGAAAGCAAGGCACTGGTTTTGTTTACATATTTTAATGAATAGTGGCTAAAAAGCAAAAAAGATTATTTTAATTAAACTTATTAAACCTGGATTAAACTCTGTATTTACAATGACCCACCTGTATCTGTTTCTGTGTTGTTTGTGTGGTGGTGGGCAGCATTTTGTCCCGAGTACCCCGGGCTTGATTGCTGACCACTGAAGTCATCATATACAGTATATACAAAACAATGTATGTACAAAATAGAAAAATCTGAAAGAGAAAGGAGACAGAAATAAAAGTAAAATGACAGACTGTGAGATGATATGACATTGTAACCCCTTAGCAAGAAAACAACGCTAAATTAATGTGCAGTAAATATAATGAATATCATTTGAGACTCTAAGAAGAGTTTCAAATGAAAAACTTCGAGGGCATGTCCATTCCACTGCTACACAGATGATATCCAGTTATACATGTCAATCAAACACCAGAATGTAACCAAATTATCGGTCTTTCACAAATGCATTCATATTACAAAGAATTGGATGGCCAATTACCTTTCTGTAAATACCCCAAAACTGACATTCTTATCTGTGCCACTGACAACTTTGTTCCAAGGATAACTGTAAATGTTGGACCCATTTTATCAACAGTTCTCCCAACTGTCAGAAATCTGGGTGTTACTTTTGATCAGGCATTCAGTTTTGAACAAACCTGTATTTATCATCTGCAGAACACTGTCTTAAGTATACTGTGTCTCAATGTAAATGAGTAAATTAAAGTAAATGATTATACATGCTTTTATTTCATCACAGCTCAATTATTATAACTCATCGTTCCTTTCACTGAGCAAATCATCCCTGCATTGTTTACAAACAGTCACGAATGCAGCTGTGAGCCTTCTCACGGAGTCCTCTAAAAGGTCCAATGTGCCACTGATTCTGTCCTCCTTACACTGGCTCCCCATAAAGTGTGGGCTTCAATTTAAGAAATGCCTCCCTATATCAGTGAACGACTACAACTATACATAGCTGCTAGGTCCTCTTAGGTCCACTGATCAGTGTTCATTGGCAGTATCTAGGTCCAGGTTAAAGACAAAAGGAGACTTTGCTTTTGAGGTTGTTGCTCAGAAGTTGTGGAACTTGCTTCCACTGGACTTAAGGTCTGTGGACACTGCTGATATTTTAAAAAGAAGCCTAAGACCCACCTGTGA
Source organism: Australoheros facetus (assembly GCA_030220045.1). Classification (NCBI taxonomy): domain Eukaryota; kingdom Metazoa; phylum Chordata; class Actinopteri; order Cichliformes; family Cichlidae; genus Australoheros; species Australoheros facetus. The sequence continues at coordinate 13,234 of JASGAU010410874.1, read as the reverse complement.
AGGCTTGTTTTTATTTGGTTTATCTATTTATACCATTTTAACTGCTGTATCTTATTTTTTATTGTAAGGTACTTACTTTCATTCTTGAAAACCACTATATAAATAAACTTTACTTACTTACAGTGTTAATACTGTACCCTTAATATAAACATACCGACTCACTGGTATACCATGTAAGACTATAACCCCATCTGTCGTTCCCTACATCCACCGTTTAAATTTAGCTAGCCCAGAGGGGCCTGTTGGGTGTCAACTTACAGCCCTGCCTCATTCTCCCACAAAAAAAAAGTCAGTGCACCACCACATATTAATGCTGGTATGAACCCTTTCAATTATTGTTTTTAAATAAAATTAAACCACAGAAACACACACTTTATAAAAGGTGGAAAACAGAAGCATAAAGCGAGCCTGGCTTGTATCGAACAAAGTGCCTGGCTATAGCTAATAATACAACCAAGTGACAATTTATTAGCATGGGTTCTTAAATACGATCCACGGGAAATGTGGCAAAGCATATGCGTGTGTCACGAATGTAGATTAATCAATGTTTTTCAACTTATTTTGCATATTAGACAACAGTCATATTCTTATTAGTGTGAACGCTGCGATAAACTCGAAAGAAATATGAACCACACAGGCTAACGTTGACGTTAGGTCAAACTAGCTCACGCTAGCAGCACCCCGGCTAGCCACTACTCTTTGTTCCGTGTGTGACTCACACACCAGTCTCTCCGTTAAATCGACACATTCCCTGAGAAGGGTATCAGTATCCTAACTTGTCTGACAATATGTCTGTTCTCTGTACAGTCCGACTGGGGGTAGGAACCAAAAAATCAAATAAATAAACAAACGTGACAAGCGCTACCACGCACCCTTTGTGTGGACAACAACCGGGCTAACGTCAGTCACTTCGTGGGAGATGATGCTAACGTTAGCAGCAAGCTAACAACTGAAACTAAAACAGGATGCATGGATCGTTAACTTTTACAACGGCCAGTGTCCCTGATTTTACTTATAGGCACCTGACTTTGGGGGNAAAATACACGTGGGAAATACGGAAACGACAGAGACAGTCGACATGCCGACTGCCCGGCGTGCGAACGGCCCGTCCGCATACAATGCAGCACCGCTCAGCACGGATACAACGCAGGCTAAACAGCGAGTAACTTAACCAGCTAATCACCGAACAGGAGTATTCATGTTTCTGTACAGGCCCGTCGACTACGTTAAAACAAACCCAAATTAGACGATAAACATCTGAGCTCTTAAAAATGCTTAATAAAAACTATGAGCACAAAAAAGCTGAAGCTTTCGTTTACCTGCTAACACGCTTCGCTCAGCCAGCAGCGGCAGATGCTGTCACGTGACCCACAGCGCCGACGGTCAGCGCTGTGAAACCGATACAGCCAATCAAAACCTGCAAAACCGGTCAGATGGCCCAGCGCCACGCCCTTACGTGCTCGTTCCTGTACGTGAGCGCGCTTCAGGCTGACAACAGGTGGTCGTTCCACCAACTCATTGTAACTATTCAGTTTTTACGTGTGTCGAAGAAAATGAACGCTTTGCAAAGCAGACCGCTTTTTTTATTTCCCAGAAAAGTTGTAATGTACTCGGACTTAAACTGTGGCCTGTAGTTTATATGTTCCTTCTTCTTTCGGTTGCTCCTTTTAGGAGTCTCCACAGCGGATCTTCTGCCTAAATCTCACCCTGTCACTAGCATCCTCCTCTGTCACACCGACCCTCTGTATGTCCTCTTTCATTACATCCATTAACCTTCTCTGTGTTATTCCTCTTTTCTTTTGTCTATTCTGGTCACTCCCAATGAAAATCTGAGCATCTTCAGCTCTGCCACCTCCAGCTCTGCCTCCTATTTATTAGTGCCACCATCTCCATAGCATACATCACAGCAGGTCTCTTCTGACACAACCATCTCCACCCAATGCACCCTGCCTGCACTCTCTCTTTCGCCTCTCTTGTGTACTGTCCATTGCTTTGGACCATAGGAATTTAAACTAATCCACATTGATCTCTATTCCTTGCAGCTTCACCTTTCAACCTGTCTCCCTCTCATTCACATGCATATAGATGGATAGAAGATAGAATAAACTTTACTGTCATTATACATACAATGAAATTGATCATCATACAACAAGTTATATAATGTCATTCCGTCATACTATAACAAAATTTCGTTCAGAGCAACCATCCAGAGAAAAACAGACAAGACTAACATAGGGAGATGGGTGTCCACAGCCGCAGCCACACTGGTGCCGCTGGTACAATTACAATTCTGTCTTGCTTCTACTGACTTTCATTCCTCTTTTCTCCAGTGTATACCTCCACCTCTCCAGGCTCTCTTCCACCTGCTCCCTACACTTAGTACATATCACAGTGTTGTCTGTGGCAATTCCTTTCTGACCTGATCCCTCAACCTGTCCATCACCACTGCAAACAAGGGGCTCAGAGCAGATTCCTGATGTAATCCCACTTTGCACCCATCTGTCACTCCAACCCGTCTTGCTGTCTTCATAAATCTGATATAAATGTAGCACATTGTCCTATAATTTGTGTGTCTGATTTTAACAGAAAATGTGTTTGGGTAGACTTTTTTTTTTGTCCTTGTTTTATTCATTTTCAGTTGGACTCTGGAAAAAGAGGTATATATTTCCCAAAGTAAAATACTGACATTTAAAGAGGAAAATTTAAAATTCCTTATAGACAGCATCATACCAGATACCAAAAATCTTGAAATCATAAAAATCTAACACTAGAAAATGGTCTGCTATGCAAGCATCTCTGTCACAGCCTGAGCTCAAGTTCAAATACATGTCTGGTTCAATGAGCTGTCATCCCAGAGACACAGATTTAGCTCTTTGTCCAGATACCATTAATAGTAGTGTAAATAAAACTAAAAATAAGACTCAAACCAAAGATTTTTTTAATGGAAAAACACAAAATCTTTTATGGACCAAGCAAAGGCAAGAAAAAAAAATAATATGAAACTAAAAGTCATAAGTTAAAAATCTAAAAATGATTTCTAAAAACTTTTCATTTTTTCTAGTAGTATAATGCACATTCTCAGCATGTAACCCGAGACACGTTCTAATTGTGGTGTTCTAATGGAAGATAATGGAGGTTTTCTGTAGTCAACATGTGCAAAATCTGATCCAAAGAATCTGTCAGTTTTATAATACATTGTACAGTCTGCACTGAAATCAGCATGTAGAAAGTGCTGAAAGTCTAAGGGGAAAACACAGATAACAATGAGCAGAGGAAATTGACATGAACACTTATAGACTTTTTTCTTCTAGTTATTGCAGCTTTATTTATGGAAGCTTGTTTCCCCACTAAAAAAAAAATGCCAAGCAAAGTCAAAAATTTTGAGGTATTAAAAAAAGTTTTCAGTGGGAGAAACAAGCTTCCATATATTCCATTAAAAAACATATATTTGCATGTTAGTGCAGCACGCATCTTGGCATTAAACTTATCAAATGATAGCTGCCAGGTGCCTGAAGAACTCATCAAACTTAAACACAGCATATATATTACAGTATATAACACAAGCTACAGCAGTGAAAACACATTACAAAAATCTACATATTATTAACTTTAATTCAACTAGTTGAACTGTGATTATCTCCTCCTTGTGGGTGGTTAGAGGGAACGGGCTTCAGATATGGCTGCAGCTGAGCTCTAATCCTGTGTACACACCAAGCCTTTTTCTCCATGATCTCCTCCAGCTTGTGGACATATTCCCCAAATGCCTAAAAGACAAAGAGTGCACATAAAAAAAATATAGAAATAGTCAGAATTGCTTTAAGCTAAGAGTTGTGTTTGTGATTTTTTTTCTGACCATATCAGGTTGCTGGCACAGAAGCTTCCCCTCTTTAAGACATAAAGCTTCCATCTCTTTTAGTTGCTCCCAGTGGGCCTTGAAAATACACCACCTAAAGTTAGAATGGGTTAAAAAAAAATATGCGTAAATATCATCTTTAAACTAACCCCTTCTATTTGATTAGTCTAATACCATTAAATACACAAGAATACATGTGCGTTTTTTTCAATATTTTGGATAATTACAATAGCAAAAGTAGTGAGAAATTCTGGACTTACCTTGCGTGGTCCAAGTTGTCCAGGTTAAACAGATGGATTGTGGGTCTAATTTGGTGATTACTGGTGCTTTCCTCTCCAAGATTGTTTGGTTGGAGTAAAGTGGTCAAGTTGTAGAAATGCTTTGAATGTCCTGCGTGACACTGGCTTGGCAGTGTGTGACCTGAGTCACTTTCTAACTGTGGTGTTATAATAGAAGGTAATGGAGTTTTTTTGTGGTCATTATGAACATATTCTGGTGGCACTTGTGCATCTTCTGTGATTAGATCATGTAAACTGGGTAAAAACACTTGCATAGCAGCACATGTAGATTTTTTAAGTGGAGATGGAGCTGGTTTGTTTAATAGAGTTGCTGGTGTTTGTTTCTGACTGCTCTCTTGGTCCTGTAGGGAGCCCAAAAAACTTTCAGGAATACCTGGATACAGGAAAACAAAATAGGTCTGCACATACCTGTTTAAGCACACACGCACACACAACCATCAGAATTTATACTTACCTGTGTAACAGTTGGTGACTTGTATGTCTTGTTTCCCCTCTGTGTGATTTGTATCTGTCATAGTGTCAGATAAGGGATGGTGGTGGGTCTTTACTTGTGGCAGCTCCACAAAGCACAGTTGCAATCCCACATTCTCATCCTCTACAACGTTTTCCACCTCATCCCGCTTGTTGTCTTTTCCCCTCTCATTCTTAAGAGGACTGACTTTGGTGTTGCTGTTTTCCCCTTGCAGGAAAGAGACTGTGGCAGCCTGTCGATCTACTTGAAGCTGGGAGATGCTGAGGGGTTCCATGATGGAACTAAAAGAATCTGCCTGAATCTCATTTTGAGGTAAAGCAATCATTTTAACATCTGGATGGTTGTGTACCTGAGTGTGAGCTGGATTTTCTGGTAGTTTGTTAAGGGGCTCAGGAGGTGTGATGGAAGTAGTAAGAGGTAATGTAGCTGACTGAGCATGTAAAGATGGTCTTTTACTGACAGTAGCATCAAACCATAGCTCTTTCTCTCTGTGGCTGTTTGATGGTGCTGCATCTGGGATGCATCTGGGATGCTTTGATTCAAAAGACACATCATTAAGCATGTCTGAGGTCAGTAGTGTGCTGATATGTTCACAGGGTGGGGAGAGGGGCCGCTCTGCAGGAGCCCGCTGATGAGGTGGCTCAAAAGGAGGGTTGCTAATGGGGTTGTTGCCATCGCTGTTGTTGTGAGCAGACAATAAACACCCTTTTTGAGCTGCTCCTCCCTTCTCAGTGCTCCGCACTCCATCAGCTGGGTCATCTGAGACATCCAGTCCTGTCACACCCACTTCCAGTCTGTCTTGTGAATCACAGCTGCGAGACAATTGTGGCTCAAAATTTTTAGGAATTACACCTGCTGCCCTATTTGGCACCCAAGCCCACCTCCCCTCTCCCACCTCCATCCCAGCTGGCCCCATTTCTTTCCTTCTTTGCCTTTCTTCAGTTGATGCCTCAAGTGACCTCCTCTTTTCACTCTTACTCCTTTCGTGTCCAAATCCTGCCTGCATTCCTTCCAAAGATACCCTAGAGTTTTCCCAAACAGCATCACTGTCTCCATGAGCATCCTTTTGATTAACGTTACTGGAGACAGAAGAGGTTTCAGTTTGTAACTGAATCTCACCGCTGGGAGAAAGCACCCGCCCTCTGTTACCATCAACCCTAACTTCAGATCTGGCTGTGTATCCATCTAAAACCTGTTCCAAACTGTGACTCATATGGGATGAAATGGAGAGGTTGGAGACAGAGCCCTGAGTAGAGGATAGTGATGATGAAGATGGATATGTAGAGGGTGACGAGAGATGTATGGATGAAGAAACAGATGAGGGTATAAACTGCTGCAGCTTCTTGTGATACCATCTCAGATGCCTCTCTCTCTCCTTATCCCTTTCATTAGCATTTGGTAACTCTCTTTGCCTTAGCCTTTCCCCTTTGCTGTTTGCATCTCTGCTCTTTTTACCTTTTTCTATTCCCCCTTTCAAAATATGTTCTTCTCTGGAACAGAATTCAGATTTTCTTTCAGTATAAGATAAATCAGCCTCACGGGCTTCTCCCTCCTTTTGCACCTTCCATGAGTGAGCCTGCTTGTCTTTTGGGTGTCCCAACACCAGCACTGCCCCAGGACTTTGCTCACAAACAGACTGTCTCTCAGTACTTTCATACCTGTCATATCCTATTCTCCCACCTTCTAATTTATCTGCTCCATTACTCATATGCCTTTTGTCACCCATTCTCAGCCAACCTCTAACTGGTGCAATATGTTCAAGTCCGATCCTGCTTCTTGCATCTGCTTCGTCTCCACATTTGCTGATTTTGGGTGTGGAACAGAGAAATGCACTCCCCACGGGTGATCTTGTGGTAGGAGTGGTGGGACCAAAAGCCTCGCTCTGCCTCGTTAACTTTGGCTTTTTTGGAGGACTTTTCCCTCTAGTGCTAACACTGCTATCAGTAGTGCTGCTGAACAGGTTATGTTTGGGCGAGGTTGCTGTCTTGCTTCTGTTTCTTCTTCTTCCTCTCAGTCCTCTTTGTCTTCTCAACTCTTTTACCCTGAAAACAATTAAAGCCACCATGATTTCAAAGACTGAATTTAAGTAAATTTTCCCTGTCATATAATTTAACCTAGAAGGAATGAAATCCAGCATGGCTTTACACAATAAATATATCAATAAATACTTCAAGGAACTAATCAAATATATTAAATACCCCTCATTGTACCTGTACATGCACACACTTACCGATCCGCATATCTCAGTGTATTAAGTGTGTGCTCAGTTGCTGTGTGACCAGGTGAAATGTTGGCAATCATGCACGTCATTGAGTCACCGACAAAAGAGTCTTTCAAAACCTAGAGTAAGAAGTCCGTATTAAAACATAGGGGATCAGTGGAGAAACCAGAAAATCAGTATACTGATGCATACTTGTGTCACTAGTTACATCAGCTCTACTACCTGAGTCAGTTTGCTCTGCCTGAAAGGTGTGTGCGATTGTTCTTGATCAAGTGACCGGATGCATTCTTTGAGCTGAGGGACATAAAAATTGACAGTGGGAATGAGCATATGCTCACAAATATCCTTGACTTTATGTTGGACCTCTAAGAGTGTGCGCATGTGTCTGTATAGCTTACAGCCAACAGACTCTGGTTGATTTCAGCTCCCTCCATGCGGCTTTGCCTGTCAGGTTCTTTGGCATCTGATGCTCTTTCGCTTCCTGCCAGGTCCACAAACCACATTCTACACACACACGCACGCACGCACGCACGCACGCACGCACACACGCACGCACACGTCCCCTAGTTCAGTCATTTTACACTAACACTGTTTGCCTTATTTGATCTGCTAATCAATAACTCTAGTAATGCTTCAGAGAAAAAAAGAAATAGCATCATGAAGTGCATTAACTATAAGTTAAGAATATAATAAAAAACATCAGATGTCACTCACCTGCCAGCTATCTGCTGATTTGGATCTCTAAGTTGAATATGAAGCAAGGCGTGGGATCGAGAAGAGAGTGGATTCACGCCACTCATCCCCTGTGTACGTTCTGCTGTACCCTGAGAAATCACCTGGACAAGAAGGGAGAGAAGGGCATGAGATATCTCTTTCAAGAGAGGTTTGAACAGATTGCAGAAATCACTACAGTACTTCACAATTTTCTTGCTGGGTAATTTTTCAAGTATTTAATGTCCTTAAGAACAGGGGTGGGGATCACAGGAGAAAACTGCCCACAATATAGTAATACTACTGATTAATATTCAATTCAAAGTATTTAGCAAAGTCATTAATGTAAGATTCTCTGTTTTGATTTGCATGATCTTATTGGTCATGATCACGGAGGGAATGGTCCTATTGGTTGACTCCCACCTTATTACATCATGGTTGGGGCCTTCATTTTACCATTCTATGCTATTATCAGTAATATGTTCAAATGCTGATACATTCACACATTTTCATGCTTTACTATTGACAATGTAGTCATAATACTCCTGACCTCAAACACTTTCATTAGGTGTTGAGCTAAATTAATTTGTACTAGATATGACTGTTTGTGACCCTGAGATTTAAATTCTAATTTCTTTCTGCAATACAGACAACCAATGACAAGAAAACCTATCACTTTCCTTCTGTACTTCACATATTACAGTAACCTGTGAAGTGTAATGGATTGTGAGCCAGATGCTGGTGGTAATTAGAACACCAGCTTCATAGAACACAATAAAAGAATAACGTAATGTTTTTTTAAAAAAATGGGGCTAACCTCGAGCAGCGAGCTGACTGAGTTGACTCTGACATCACGCAGCCCTGAAATGTGAACCATTCTCCGTCCATCCTCCCGGGCATATAACCTCCAGAAGAAAGAAAGATAAAGATTAAGAGAAACAAGTACAGAAGGAAGATGATCAATCTTTAACTGAAAAAACACTAAATATAAAGAAACGAGGAAACCCTAATTCCAGACATCTTAGTTTTATTATATTAGCAAAACACAAATAACCCCGATGGGATATAGGTTATATTTATTCCCTTAGTGCAATATCTATCTCAAAAATTTAACGCAACCCTAAAAAACATAAACACAGACCTTTTTCTGTGGTCCAGCAGGTCATACAGCTGGCCACAATAGATCTCAAAGAAGCTGACATACACCAGCTGGGATGAATGTGTGGTTGCCAGGTGAGCAAAGATGTCCTGAACTGCCAGAGCATACAGTCCTGGTCTGGTAGGTGAACCGAGCATGGTGTGAGTCTTCCCTGCACCTGTCTGGCCGTATGCAAAGCAGGTGACTTTGCCTCTGTGCTCACACACACAAAGAAGTATAGATGATTAGGGCACACTGATGCACTGTGAATGCAAACAATGTTCTTACTTATTTTAAACAAAGGCCTTTAACTTAATTTATGTTTACCTTTTTATATTGAACTATTTTTTACCTTCTGCCCACATACTGAGGAGTACTGTTGTACTTGATTTTTCTGTTATTTATTATAAGTATAACTCGCCCCTGTCATGCTGAGGTTACTTAATTCTTTTGAGGCAACGAGTTTGTGTATTTTTTTTAAGTAAAGCCAACTTATCAATATTTACGGTGTAGAAATAATTTAGAAACATCTCCATAAGTATGGCTACATCAGTGCAACCCTACCCTTTGAGCATGTGCTGCACCAGAGGATATGCTGTTTTTCGGTACACCTCTTCATTGGAGCTCTCCTCCCCAAAAACTTGGTCAAAGTAGAACTTGTGCTGTAGGGACAAAGGAGCAAAGGGCAAGGTGCGAAAAAGCCCTAAAGTAGTAATTCAAGTACTGTAACCTTAGAGTACACTGTCTCCTCTCTGCACATCTACCTGTAGTATATATTGTGAGAGATCCACAGCTTCCTTGCCTTCATGGACAATCACACACTCTCCACCTGGCGTTGTCACAACATCTGCCTCTCCTCGTTGACTCTCGGCACACGTCAGCGGTCTTTTCCTGACACACACCTTAATCCGCTGCTCTTCTGATTGCCTGGCACTCAAATCATTCAGAATTTGAATCATCATAGAAAAACTTAACATTATAAAGCCAATATCAATTATTTAAAAAGTTGTCTCATCAGTGGGTTTGTATTGATTTCTTTCTAATTGTCATTTATATATGTATACTGCTGCAATAAGATAATTCAGTTTCAGTAGAGGACAATACAGACCACACTCACTGTTTGCTTTGAGGAGGAGGAGTACTCAGTGGTAGTCCATAGTTATACCCAGCTGTTCTCTTTGCTTCAAAAACAGGTGTTGCCTTGCATCTATCAGTGCTCATTTCTGCATGGAGATTTTTCTTCTTTGTGGCTCCTTTTCTGTCTTTGTGTCCCAAAGGTTTGTGGTTAAATGTCCTTGATGCCACAGTTACAGGCTTGGACTTTGGTTTATAACGATGCCGCACAGAGGTGGCACATCCTTTTCCCTGGATGAGCTCCTCATATCTTGCATGACTCACATTAATGTGAACAACAGGGTGAGACGACCGCTGATGATGATGATGATGACTGGTTTCATTACTGAAATCAAGTCGTCTGCAAACATGTGATGGTCTGGCAGAAGTGGATGCAATTAGATTACTGGCAGCAGCTCCATTATTATCCTGATCATGAGATGTTCCATAGCTATTGTGACAATCTATTGTGCCACCTTCATCACATCCACTGAGGCTGTAGTCATAATCATCATCATCATCATCATCCAGGTCAAGAGTTTTGATAAATTGGACAAGTCGGAAGAACCGAGTCCTGTCCTCCATTGTGTGGATACCCAAGAGGGGGTAGTCCTCTATGGTGAGCACTGAAAGGTGGGGTGTATGACAAACACCCATTGAGGCAAACCTGAAGGACAGGAGAGGAAGAGTCAAATTGTTTGATAGGAGAATAGTGTGAGTTTGAATGGCTTGTGGTTGCGCTTACCTGGCATAGAGATGCTGTAGCCCGACTGCTCTCAGACATTCATAAAGACAAAGTGTCATTTTCTTCTTGCTCTCTTCTTTCCCTTTTTTCTTACTTCACCTGGCCTGTGAAAAACAGAGAGATCCCTCAATATTTCTGTCTTACAGCCAATGATCGGTCATTGAGTCGTTACAACCGCACTGCTCTATTGTTGGTAAGCAAAGCATTGGACACTGGTAGCATGCTGAAATCTGACACTAGGCCAGGATGGAGCAAGGAGAGTGCAATGCAGTCGTCACACATTTCTGTACAGTAGCAAATATGATAAATATAGCAAACACATGCAAGCAGCTGCTGGCTTCTACATTGAACTGACCAGCTGCTGCAATAGTTCTGCAGTAAGGCATGAAAGAATTCCTCTTCTTATTCATACATAAGCCACAGTCACTTTTGTGAATCCATACTGGGATTTCATGACCTGCCTTAGTAACTGCTAATTTTGTTATATAACTTTCAGAATGGGGTTTAACTTATATTCATAGTTGCAGAGCATAAAGTAAATGTTGAGGAAACCCCCATTCCCATCACCTGAAATATGACTGGTCTGCCACTGGGCTAGAGTGCAGTCACTGTGACAACACCCAATGCTTCTAGACTGGGCATGTGTCATGGATTAGGGCTGGTCAGGGTTTTTTCTCCTGTTTTGCTCTCATTCTCTTTTGCCTTAATCTTTCCTTTTCCCTCAGGTGGAGGTGGGCTGGCTCCACCCCCCTGGCAGGGCCACCTGGTTTCCTGGTCTTCAGCTGATCCACCTATTTCTCATCTAATAATCACTCACCAGTACTTAAAGACCAGCTCGAGCTACTGCTCTCTTCCAGATTGTTACCTATGGTTGTGGAAATCAGGCCCTTTGTTCTTTGTGTTCCTGAGTACACTGCCTGCACTAACGTCACCTGTTTCTCTGTTTTAAAGGCTGAACAGCTCCTCCCTGTGGAGCATACTTATCTGACATTCTGTGCTGGTCTGTTCCTGCAGAAAGAAACTGTAAAATTAACTTTCACTGCTTTTATTAAGCTTTAGTTACCAGACATTTTGTAGTCATAAATTTGATATTAATAATCTAATAAATAATACTACATGATTATAGTTTAAGCTATACAGAAATGACTTAAAATCAAGCTGCAGCTTTAATAATATACACTCCAGTATAACATCTATTATTCTGCATAATGAGCACTTTTACTTAATTAGGATTTTGAGTATACTCAGTAATGCTACTTTTACTTTTGCAAACACCTATTCAATACATGATGATTTTCTATGAACTATGTGTAATGCCACTTTCACATCACCACGGGACACAGCACACTGCAGAAGAGCCTGAAAATTATGTCCATGTTTTCCTAGCTAGTTAATTTTAAAAATCCTGGAATCTCCCTTGAAAGCATCCCAGTTACATGCTTGTGCTTGGCTGATAGTTTTAGAAGTGATTAGGCTAACTGTGACAGATAAGTTGTTTTTGTTTTGTTTTGTTTTCTAAAAGGCGAAAATCGTCATAAAACTTACCGGAACAACTCCAGACCATGTAAAGAGCATAAGACTCAAAGCTGCAAACGAAGCAAAGGAACTGAACAGATGCATTAATCTTTCACACAGTTGCTAGCTTCAGCTTTAGCAGTATCGCTATTTCCGTACACGGAGCGGGTCTCCATGACGACGGAAACTGCGGAGAAAGAGGAGCTCCCTGTTTTCCCGCTGCGCCTCCGCTCAGAAAAGAGGAAATGTGCACATATTTCCGAATAACAGCCGGCCACTTCAGCAAGACAGAGGGATGATAATCCTTCAGACGGCTTAATGCCCACCAACAAACCCTCTAAGACAGAAAGCCTTCTTAGGCTAAAGACATTTACCCCACTTCATTACAGCACACCGAGACAGTATGGCAATACTACCACCTACACAGGTGTATTTTCTAGTTTACTCAATCTAGCTGTATCATGTCTACATATATCCTGTTTATCCAGAATAAAGTCTCATTAAGATTAAAAATCTCTTTGAAGAGTCACCCAGTCAGGAAAAGCAGAAATTAAAACAATTAATAAACACAATCACACAAATATAACTGTCACACAGGACAGGAGAATGAATCCAGATCCACACCCACTTTATGTACTGTAGGTCAGTGCTGTAAAACATGCAGCCTGAGGGCCAGAACCAGCCTACCAGACGGTCTGATTCAGCTCACTGGATAGCTGGTCAAAGACAATGACTGTATAAATTATTTATTATATGCTCACTAGTCAAATTACACTGAGGCCATTAAGTAATGCAATGTTCTGCTGTTATAGGAATTTAGTAATGCCAATGTTGTTACAGAGGAGTGATAATGAATGGAAAGTTACAAGCATTGTAGGGCTTTTAACATTTTTAAATTGTAAATACATAAAATTGTTTTATTTTTTACTTAGAATAACTCAACATGTGAAGATTTTGTGCCTGTGATCTGTGATTAATATATTTAATGACAGCAGACTCACTGAATGTGAAAACTCACACATATTGTTAAAATTACACTTATTTTGCAAGAATATTCAGGCTGTTCATTGTTGTAAAAGGATGGCTCATGATTATTATGCTTTACTACTTTATGCTTAATGTGTGGTGCAACTCAAATGAGTTTGATACTTGTACAGGCTATAGAGC
>JASGAU010410870.1:0-10847 GCA_030220045.1 Australoheros facetus | reverse complement strand
CACACACACACACACACACACACACACACACACACACACACACACACACACACACACACACACACACACACACACACACACACACACACACACAAACAAGCCTAACAACCTGCCATTTCCACACACACAGGCATCCCAAATCATCTAAATGGCTAAATATTTGCATATACTGCTGTTCTAATTATCCCTTTGTCTTCCTCTTCTGCTCGTTTATCTGCAGGTGAAGGCAGGTCTAATGAAAGTATTACAGGAAAAACAAAGATCTTTGGTGTGAGGCCAGAGGAGCAAAAACAGCGAACAATCGATCAAAGTACAATTTACATATAAATTGCAAATAGGCTGCATTCAACACACAGACTTTTTTCACATTTAGAAGAATTTCCAACCAATAAATAATTATACTGAAGGCAAAATGTAAAGATGAAGTTTGATTTTACAGTTTTGCTCAATAGAAGTAGTTAAATCCAAACTGGATGTCCAAAAACGAAGCACTGGCTTCACAACCCGGTGAGAACAGTGCTCACATTTTATTTATATGAGCAAGCAAAAGCATTTTACAAAAGCATGACTCATTTTTGGTTGTATGAAAGGTTTCTCATAAATACAGACTTAGTTTAAATGGCCTTTAAGCATGCATGTGCTTTTACTTGTCTGCTTAGGTAAAGTCAGATGAAAACTCTGGATCATTCATTCATTTTCTGCTGCTTATCCGCATCCGGGCCGCAGGGGTCTACTGTAATTCCCATGCCCAGCACAGCTCACCTAGGAGGTGCCCAGAGGTCTAAGCAGAGAAGCCTTAACCTCCCTCTCCACAGCTACCTCCTCCAGCTTTCAAACCAGCCAGCCAAGAGATGTACAGTAATCTATCCAGCATATCCTGGGTCTGCCCCCGGTTGCCCCTTCGGCCAGCACAACAGACCGATACCTCGTCCGCATCACTGTAATCTGTCTGTCAATCTCCCACTCTCCTATCCCTCTCACTCATCATCAAACCATAATGATGAAGCCAACAGGACCTCATCATCTGTAAAAACAGACATGAGATCCTGAGACCACTGAACCGACACCCTCCACACTGCAGCTAAAAATTATGAACAGAATTAGTGATATAGGATTAGCACTGGCAGAGACACCCACCAGAAACAAGTTTGACTCACTGCTGCCAAGTGAAGCTATCTCTAAGTTGTACAGGAACTGGAAACAACTAAAAACAGCTAAAGCTAAACACACACTACAGGCACTTATAGTGCACAGTTCTCCTTGTGCTATGCTCAGGGACAGGAGGAATAAACAACTGCTGCCTTCCTGTTTTTGTTTCATTAGCCAAGGTAACACCTTTTTCAAGTAGATTTTACAGCCAAGTATTGAACAGCCACATTAGGAGTGGAGTTTTCCTCCCTCCAAGGAGGGTCATTGCTGTAAATGTTGGGGCTGTAGCACCATCAGCTCTCCTTCTGTAGCATGATCAGGGCATGCCCCAGCTGTGTGGGGGTAGATTTGCCTCAAATGTTCTGATAAATTCCAGACTGGGAAGTTCCCCATCCAGACGATGAAGGCAGCAGTGGCATCTTTCTTCTACAACTGAAAGAGAACCCGCACTCCTCTTGATACTGTGTGATGATTTAATTTAGTACTCATGGCAAACAATAACTGAATGAACAGTTTCATTAATAAAAACTGCACAGGCAGCATTGGGTGCTTTTGATTCGGCTCTCCTGGCACCCCAAAACATTTGTATTTTTGATAAAAGCACTAATCAAAGCAGAAATAGAAACAGTGTCACATCATTAGAAGCAAACTGACAAAGTAATAAAAAGTGGAATGATTAAGAAACAAAAAACTCCTGTGAGATATGAAAAAAGAAAACCTTTGGGTTCTGCATGGGCCACATTTGGCAGGATGAAGGCAAATATATATATATATATATATATAATTTCAGGATTTCAGATGAGAAAATTCATGAAAAATAGTTTTTATATATCATATCCTTATGTCATATATATATGTGCACATTACAGTGTTTTCAGAGTAAACCCACTATAGTGTTGTGTAGTTTCAGATTTCAGAGCTGCCTCAGTCACACAGATTAAAATAAACTGCATTTAGAATTTGTTGATTTGAAACTATGTTGACAAGCCATAAAACCTTTTTCAATAGACGCTCTGAGCTATTCTGTATAGTAGAAAGATACTGAGATACTTGAACTCCTCCACTTGGGGCAACAGCTTGTTCCCAACCAGGGACGAGCAGTCCACCCTTTCCTGGCTCAGTACAATGGCCTTGGACTTGGAGGTGCTAATTCTGAACAGCTTTTCACTTGTCTGCAACCCACCTCAGTGCAAGCTGGAGACCACTGCCTGATGAAGCCAACAGCACCTCAGCACCCACAAAAGGCAGTGAGGTGAAATCAGAAACTCTCTTCCACAAATCTGTCATTAAAGTTGTGAACAGAATTGGTGACGAAGGGCAGCCCTGGTGGAGTTCAGTACCCACCGGGAACAGGGCTGCCTTACTGCTGGCAATGTCAACCAAGCACTCCACTGCAGCTGTGCAGGGAATGAATGGCTCACAGCAATAGGCTAGATTATCCCAAAGCACCTCCCAAAGGATCCTCTGAAGGACACGGTCGAACTTACACAACAAACATGTAGACTACTTGGGCAAACCCTCTCGTACCTTTATTGAGGATAATGTGGATCATTGTAAATAATTTTTGTTTTTCTCTTGTGTAAATTTCTGATATTATGATGATAATGATGATGATGATGATGATGATGATGATGATACTTTATTAATCCCACATTGGGGAAATTACTGAATGTTACTACTACCATGCCAAGTCATGTCTGCAGATTTTAGGAGGTAATCTGCAGTACCCATCAAAAGTTTTGATGGGTACTGCAGATTAAAACTGGCTGTTTCAGAATCGGGTTTCAAAGTGGAGCGTTTTCGAAACACTCCGGTCTCTGTTTCTGTGTAAACGGGGAAAAAAACGGTGCTTTTTGAAAATGCGGGTACTGCCACATGCGTACTATGGTTGCAACTCCTACATCCACACCGCCAACTTGTGGCCTGGTAATGAAAACTACAACGTTTTCAATGTCCTGCATTTCCGTTTCTGAAACGTTTCCATCCGAAAGCGAAAACAGCAAAACAACACCGTTTCCACTGAAAACCTTCACGTGTAAACGGGGCCTAAGTCATCTCCAGCTTCATCAAGGGGAATAAACCCCAGTCTCCTGGGTGAAGTCTTGGCTTTGAGCGCATTGTGGAAAAGAAAACAGATCTCTAAAGTAAATGGCATTAATTCTCTGGAAACTGTACATAAAGTGTGAATAAATGAAGCATGACAATTAAGATATTGCAGAAGCAAAATGGTGGACCAACTGACAGACTGGCATATCTGCAGAGCCACCAGCGTTGCTAAAAATGGAAAATGAGGAAACAAGGAAAACGCCCACACTCAACTGTTCTATTAAAGTTTAGATTTCCTTACACAACAAGTAACAATAATTCAGACCGAGGATTTATTAATGATGTGATTTTCTTAAACTGACAGCACTAATTAAGACTGATGAAGGTATAATTTGTCGCACGCCTACCAGGTGTAACTAACATGAAAATGAAGTAGATGTCAGTTCTGTCTGTGCACACCCACAGAGGGGGTCCAATCAAGCAAGATAAGTGAAGACACCTGAGTGGGTGGCCAGTCTGCCTCCAGGCTGAAAGCTGACTTTCTATTATGCCATCTGCTGACAACTGTACACGATGGAACAAACATAACTCTGTTTGAAGGTTCCTTTATGAATTCTTTAGCATGTAAGTTGTCGAGAATGAAAACTTTTTAGACACAGCAGAAATCCCCAGGAAATCTGCTTCTCATTGTGGAGAGCCGCTGTCTCATTACTGAATTTCACTGCTACAGTAAAAAGTAAAGAGCTGAGCAGCTTGAGCTCAGTCAGCTGGTTGGGGAAAAAAAAGTCTTTCATTAACATAGAATATGTAGATCTAACTTTCACGAAGACCAAATCAAAAACACATCTATGTCCGCTTTTGAGAAAACAGAACATTTTCAGAACCTTTTTAACTAAAAATCGATGTCTTCGTCAGATATCTGTGTCCGCAGATATTCAGGCATCCGTCAAATTTGACATAAATCGATACACACGAGCTTTACCTAGAGTAAAGGAGCACTATGGAATTATATCTGCCTAAACTTTATATGGAAAGAGAAAAAAACTTCAAAAGAATCCTCCAAACTTTAGTCTGCGGCATTTCTTATGCTCTTTGTTGCGCTGCACACCTACTCACTCTGTTTGCTGCTGTGGTCTTGCTTTTCCTTGCTTGATGTTTGGAGCTAATGAATGTTTATGGAGGAGTTTCCACAAACAAGCCAATAATAGTGGCACAAACCTCATGCATGCATTCATATATATACACAAAATTTGCTTCAGAGCTCAGCATTACAGACGAAACACACACAGCTTGAAATGTACACTGAACAAAGCAGAGAAACGCACTACAGGAATGTAGAGCATGTAGCCTATGCGTCTTCACACATGTACATGAGTACATACACACATTTCAGCTCACTGCTTTGAAGCCACTGCAGCAAACAAATATACTCATATTTGCTATGGATGCTGCACACCTTGAAGTTTCCTGCCCCTACCCACGTTTGCCCAGTTGTAAAGAAGCACACATTTACCCCTGGAGATTTCTCCTCTTTTAGCCCTCTCTTCCTCTCCAGGATATTGACTGGGCTTCACTCTGCAGATAACAAAGTGCTTGTTTTATTTTTGATTACAGCTCCTGTGTGGGCACGGGGTCAGAGAGCGGTGCTCTGCAGAGGGTTTAAGTATGAGTCTTTATGAGTCTTTGTAAACAACTGGCCTGTAGGTGGAAGCTTTAGGTCTGTGGTGGATTCAGCTGCTGGAGCCACCCGTGGCTGACAAAGATGAAGACTGTGTGTGTTCTTTGTTGTGCAGACTCGGTCTGGTTAAAAACGGGTACAGTACAAGCAGGGAGTAGAAGGACACGTTGGTAGGGGCATGCGATCTGCAATCAGCACGAGCATCCGGCACACAGCCAACAAATGCCTTGATAGCTTATGATTTCTCAGTGTTTCCTGTCATTTCTCATATTTGTTTCCTGCACCTCATCATCTAAAATCATCAGTCCTCATAATTTTCAGCACTTTAAACTCTTTCTTTCACCTATAAAGCTTCAGTTGCTGTCCAAAAGCTTGACTCATCGAGCCACTGCACCCACTGAGATAATGCTCCAGTAGTTAGTGCACAGTTACAGTGTAAACTATCTCTGTTCATGACAGCTAACAAACTTGCATTAATAATCTGAGTAAATTTTCTCAGTGCCACAGAGAACTGAAGCGAGACTACAGCCTTAAGGTTTCTTTTCCTCAAATAAGAAAACTTAATTCAAAAGCTCGCTGACATTTGCAACTAATAACTAAAATTCCTGAGCAACATATTCAATAGCAAAAATTCAATAATACTGCATATTTCTTGGCCTTTTGTGAATTTCCCATAAGTCCTATAGGCTCACTGTCTAAATATGACACAGAAGAAGAGGCAAGTCCATAGATAAGTGCAACAGCAGCATACTTTCTGACTCAGTGTCTCACAGGTTTCTGTACACAGACACAAACCCAACCTCTGGGGCGGGTGGGTGGGAACAAGCTAGTCTACTCCTTGTGCCAGTCCCAAGCCCAGATAAATGGGAGGGTTGGGAGAGGGTGCCAAACTAAATATGTGGATCCATGTGCTGTGGTGATACGCAATCAGTCTAGAGTACCTTTGGTTTTCTGTATCACAAAGTAACAGTGTTCTTGAAAAAGCTTTCTGTTTTTTGGTGTAAATCACAATTTCTTTCTTTTTTTTCCTTTTTTTGTTTTGTTCTAGTAGACACATATTTGTAATAGATTATAGAAGATAAATCCCAACAACCAATGAAAGAAATATGAGATGTGGAAAGGCAGATGTACCTTCAATTTTACTTGCAGTTTTTTGACTCGTATGTGTGCAGAAAGACGTCAGAGTGTATAGAAATCAATGAGAAAAAGACTTCACTTCTCACATGATTTATGACCTTAGTACACACTTTCCTGACGAGATTAGACTGTCCCCTGCCAGTTTCAACTCTTATTTAATACAATGTTCATTTTGCAAATTATGGTCCCCATTAGAATAAAATAAAGCACAGTATGCATGCCAGTGTCTCTGTCTGATCCACCCCCTCGCTAGTCAAGTCCAGTTTAAAAAAACAAAAATGGAAACGACTACAATGTTCAACATGAAGCCTCAAAACAAGAGCAGTCAGTGACACCATGGTGACTGTGTGCATTTTTAAAATGGGGTTGTATTATCAGAGGCTGTACAGAACACAAATTATCCCTCTATGCTGATGACCTCCTGTTGTTCGTATCCAGGGCAGAGATGACTATTCCTCCTATTCTAGACCTTCTCACTCAATTTGGGAAAATTTCAGGGTATAAATTAAACCTGCATAAGAGTGAGCTGTTGCCATAAAACTTAGATAACACTGTTCTTGCAAATATTAGGGTGCCTTTTAAGATTGCTGAGCATAGCTTTGTTTACCTAGGTGTTTCTGTAACTAAGGATTTTGCAGATCTCAAAAGAAATAATTTTGATAAACTATTACTTAAAATCGAACAAGATTTGGCTAAATGGTCTCCCCTCCCGCTGTCTGTGCTTGGGAGAGTGAATGTGATTAAAATGTCTGTGCTTCCTAGCTATCTATACTTGTTCCAGTGTCTCCCTGTGTTTTTTCCCAATGCCTATTTTAAATTGCCTATTATATTAACATACATTTGGAATGGGAAAAGGCCACACTTGTGAAAAGATCATCTACAGAAATCAAAACAAGTTGGTGGAATGGCCCTTCCAAATAATACATATTATTATTGGGCAACTAATGTGTGGTGTCTGTCATTTTGGGCATACTGCTTTGATAAAAGAGTCCCCATATGGGTTGAGATGGAGAAACAGTCCTGTGACCCTCAATTTTTATCATTAGTAATCGGAGCATCTCTACCTTTTTCCATAAATCGGACAATCACTAACCCAGTACTGTAGTTAATAACTCTATTAAAATTTATTCACAATTTAGGAAATACTTTGGCCTTCGAAACATGAACCTTTCTAGTTCAATAGCATCAAATGTTTTTTTTTCCTCCGTCGATGCAAGATGCCACTTTTAATATTTGGTTCAAAAACGGCCTGAAGCATTTTAAAGACCTTTTTATTGAAGACAAGTTTGCCTCTTTCGCACAGTTGTCTTCGAAATTTAACCTCCCCACTTCGCATTTTTTTAGGTACCTTCAAGTTAGGCACTATGTTTCACGCTCCATTTCAGGGTTCTCGGATAAACCAGACAATAATATAATTGATGAACTGATATCATTTAACCCAACTAAGAAAAGAGCGATTTCTGCCATCTTGAGACTGATTTCCCATTTGCATTTCCCTCCCATCCCTGCAGTAAAATTTGCTTGGGAGCAAGACTTGCAAATCACAATCAGTGAGACAATTTGGGCTAAAGTATTAAAGAGAATTCACGCCTCTTCCATGTGTGCAAGACACTCACTTATTCAACCTAAAGTTGTTCACTGGATGGACCTTCATAAATCTAAATTGGCTAAGATTTAGCCAGAAATAGATCCAACCTGTGATAGATGTAAAGCCACTCTGATTCACATGTTCTGGGTCTGTCCTAAAATACAAGAATTTTGGGAAGGTGTTTGTTAAGCCCTTTCTGCTGTTCTTGCAGTTAAATTGAACCTAAATCCAACTATGTTGTTTTTTGGATCATCCCCGAGGGGATGATATTACCTGTTGGGGGACACAGGGTGATCACCTTTTCAACTTTGTTGGCACGCCGTCTGATCCTTGTGGGGTGGAGGGACACTGCCCCACCCACAGTAACACACTGGATTAGGGATGTGTTAGCTACTTTAAAACTGGAGAAAATCAGATATGTAATGAGAGGCTCAGAAAAGAAATTTTATCAGACTTGGAAATCTTTTCTTCTTTTCTTTAATCAACCCTCAACACAGGTTCAGGAACAGGGTTTTTTCTTTAGTTATACAAATCGATCTGGTTTTATTCATCAGTATATACTGTTTTACACCCTTTGAATAGTACTTCATGACAGCGAGGACTGGGTTTGTTCATTATTAGGGGGTTTTTTGTTTTGTTTTTTTATTACTATTATTATTACCTTTTTTTTTCTCTCGTGGATATTTCTTGTACATTTATATCTTTGTAAAGTGTTTTTGTAATGTAAAATTTTCAATAAATATATCAAACACTAAAATGGGGTCTGTGTATGAAACAAAGCCTAGCATAGCAACTTTGGTTCTCTGTAGCTAGATGATAAAAAGCAGCCAGTTGATCCTCACACCCCCGAGTATTTGTGAATATGAATATCTGTGCATGTCACTTTATATTAAGGCATTTGCAAAGCAGCTATTTTTCTGCCATGCCTTTACAAGTGTGCAAAGTCCTGAAGTATTTATTCATGTTATGTTTATGCAGAGCGGATTTCACTTTTCCTTCTCTTCCTCGGGCATGTCTACACATCCCAAGCAAACAGAACTTTGCTTTTGATGCCTGATGGTGAAAATGTCAGGATGTCTTCACTTTTCCTGTGAGGTCCAGCTTAGTCTACAACTAAAACGGGGCCTCATTTAGATAGTAGAAAACACACACAGACACACACACACACACGGACACATACACACACACACACACACACACACTGAAGAATGGGGAGTAATTAAATCACAGAAATCAGGACACAACGCCCATCCTGGCTCAAGTGAACATAAACAACAGCAAAAATAACAAGAGCTCATGGCCGTCCAGCCGTCTGTGCCTCTGGCGAAAGTCTTGATCACAGCTCCAGCCATCTGCTGTGGGATATGAGAGCCGACAACAGTCCACTGCATGGAGAATCGGGCTTTCCTCTGATCCCTGATCCTCTTGTCTCTGCATCCCTTCTGCTTATCATCTGTCCACCTCCTCTCCACTCTTTCTGTGAAAGGCTTCAGACCATCCAGAGAGAGAGAGAGATGAATATGAGGGTGTGCTGGTGAAACTGTTATCATGGAGGGAGAAAACAAAATGTACCAGAAAAGGAAACTGATCCAATGTTTCAACATAGATTTGCATGACAGATGTCAATTGTGTGACTCTAACTTGCTCCCAGTTGCCTCATTAGTCCCCAGCCCTTTGGTGGTTGTTTCTTCCACCCACAATGTTTGTTTTAGTCTTAGTCTTCTTCTGCTGTTATCTGGCCTGCCTTTCAGGTATTTTTGCCCTGCTGAACTTTGATGCCTGATCAGAATGGGGTCATTACTAAAATTAAAAAAATTAAATAATGGATTGCACATTAATATTTTTTTAAGTAATGCATTATGTTACTAAATTGCTTGCTGAAGAAAGAAATTTGTTACACCAGTTATTACATTACTTTTGTGTAGCATGACCTGAAATGTGTTACAACATAATTACTAGCTAACAAAATAAACCTGAGGCTACAGTCCCACACACTGACACAAATCCCTGCCATTAATGGGGACAAACTATCTTTCTTTTAGCGTTTAAGTACAAACACAAAGCCGACAACACAAAGCAAAGTTGAGAAGCAGTCCAAAGAGACTTCAAAGTGATCACCACGGCAATTCAACTGTAGAAACATGCACAGGTAGAATGAATGCTGCAGTGCTGTAAACCTGACTGCTCATCACTGCCTTTGTTACCTGTTGAAGATCAGGCTCTGGCTGCTGGGGTCGGCATGCACCCAGCTTTAACGTCACTCTGAGGAGATGTCTGCAAAGAGCTGATGTTTTTTATCAGTAGTTTCTGTCCTGGATGCAGACTGCACTTTACCAGCATGCGCTTGTTACCTTTGTGTAATAAAATTAAAAGTAATATCCATATGTCCATTCCTCAAACGTTATAGATCATTCCATCTTTTTTTTTGTATCAGGCAATATATCAGCTGTATAAAATTAAAATAAAAACAGAATGCAGATTTGCAAATCTCATAAATCTGTATTTTATTTACAATAGAACTTAGATTCATAATAGAACACAACTGAGAAAATATACCATTTAAAGAACATTTTTAGCTCATTTTGAATTTGATGGCAGCAGCATGTCATAATAAATTTGGGACAGGGTCATGTTTACCACTGTGTAGCTTCCTCTCTTCTTTTAACAGCAGTCTGTAAACGTCTGGGAACTGAGGAGAGCAGCTGCTGGACTTTTAGGAGACGAATGTTGTCCCGTTCTTATCTGATAGAGGAATCTAGCTGCTCAACAGTCCTGGGTCTGCTTTGTTGTATTTTTCATTTCATTCTCTAAATGTTTTCAGTTGGTGAAAAGTCTGGACTGAAGGCAGACCAGTTCAGCACCCAGACTCTTCTACTATGAAGCCATGCTGCTGTAATAGCTGAAGTATGCAGTTTAGCATTGTCTTGCTGAAAAAGACTTAGCAGTAGATGCTGCTCTAACAGCTGTATATACCTTACAACACTGATGGTGCTTTTCCAGATGTGTAATATGCCAGTTTCATAGACAGTGATGCACCCCCATACCATCACAGATGTGCAGGGGTTGGACAATGAAACTGAAACACCTGTCATTTTAGTGTTCATTTTAGCTAAATTGGACCAGCCTGGTGGCCAATCTTCATTAATTGCAATTGCACCAGTAAGAGCAGAGTGTGAAGGTTCAATTAGCAGGGTAAGAGCACAGTTTTGCTCAAAATATTGCAATGCACACAACATTATGGGTGACATA
>JASGAU010410869.1:0-14864 GCA_030220045.1 Australoheros facetus | reverse complement strand
TGTAAAAATATTAAATATATATATAAAATATTTAAATATATTTATGTATTTACAGTATTAAACTAGAACTTAACAGTTTTATCTCTTAAACATTGGATATATTAAATTTGTGACTGTATTTTTAGGTGTATTTTTAGAAATATGGTTATTCACACTTGTGATTTGCATTAGTCATGTTAATTCAGTCTGTTTTTGTAATTTTATTAGTATTTCATGTATTTAAAAGTAACAGAAACAGGAAAATTCTTTAAAATGTATAGGCACTTTTTCCCAGGGTTTCACAACATTTATTACAGACATGAGTGAAGTTTTTTTTTTTCTTTTCCATTTTTGGCCACAGTGGCTTTTTGTTGCCAGTGGGAGACAGGAAATGGGGGAAGGATACAGGGGAAGACACGCAGGCAAGCTGGCGACAGGCCGGTGTTGTGCCAAAAAGTGATCGCCTGCCATAAAGTAATTTTCGATGTTTCTATCTGCTTTTATGTGTAATGTCATTGCTTATATTGGTGAATAGAGTGTACTCAATAGGCTTTATGAAGGGCTTAAATATAAAATGAAGAAATGACCTGTTTTTCAAGTATGTTTATAACTCTGCATTATTGCACGTACATTATAATGAATCCAGTCCTCAATCACAGTTTTTACCCTGATAAATAAAGAATATATAAAAGTCGCTGCCAAAAACGGTTTGCAGCTTCTACCTTGTGACAGAAATGTTGTTTCTTACTCAAAATGACTTGATATCATTCAGGAGAGAAAAGTTTGACATATTTTTCACAGATTATAGGTCCGCAAGTCATTTACAACAGTTTAAATATGGGCAATCATTTTCTGGCAATCGCTTTTTGGCAGGCGATCACTTTTTGGCACAACACCGGGACTCGAGCCCGTGCCGCGGCATGTGCATATGGTCGCCCACTCCACCACTGAGCCACTCGGGAACCCCTCAGTGAACTCTTTTTGATGCAATGGTTCTGACCCCGCACACTGAAAAAGGACTAGAGGGGACCCAGTATGTTGCAATATGACACCCTGGAGCCTTGACCAAGTATCGGTATATGATGAATTGGGGATTTGGTATTAGTAATTACACTGAAGTAAAAGATATGAAAACTTCCTCCTACATTGGTATGCTAATGTGTTTGGGTGACTGGCCATTTGCACTCCTAAATGAGAAAAAATATTTAAAGACTTAAATACTTAACACTTTCTTGGCCCTAAAAAATAGCTAAACCTGCCTTAAGCGTTAAGTGTCCTTAATTATCAATGTAACCCACTTATTTCACAATCTGATTATTTGCAGATATACACGTGACAGTGTACAGTATAGTAAATTTATTGCACTGAATATTCCTTGTACATTGTGGGCCTAATGTGGCTAAGTTGTCTGAATGTGAGAAGTAGCTCAGAATTACTTTTGCTGTTAGTTAAATGGTTAGTTGAAGGACTGAAACATGGCACTGAGAAAAACAAGCCTAAATGAAAAAAACAGGAACAATAATGCTTGTGTGCACTGGCTTGTTCAGTGCTGCTGAAATAATAGAAGCCAAGTATAATGAGTATTACAGCTACTGTGTAGTGCAGGTGTCATTCGCTCAGTATCAACCCAACTACACCAAAGGTTAAACTGTTACAATTTAATAAGGGGACTCACAATGATGTTTTGCTGATTTATTCCAGCAATAATAAACAGTTTAATTTTGCTGTAGGTGTGTTTTTGCTTCTAATGTGAAAACAATCTAACTTGATCTGTGACCTCAGTAAACACAGTCTTAATCAATTTATGGCTTCAATTACTAGTTTCCCATATTACTAAATTCAACATAATGTTAACTTTGAAAGTTGTGGCTGACACTGCAGTCAAAAAGGATGATAAATTAAGTTACCTTTTACAGCACAGGTGTCAAACTCGAGGCACACGGACCGTATATAATATAATTATATTGGGTCTGTGAGATTCTTCATAGAGCTATTATTAATGGCCCACCGGTAAATAGCACTCCCACTACTTATACTACAAATCCCACTATGCACTGCAACAGCTGCCACGCAGGTCAAGACCTGTGCACAAACCCATTGCCAGTGACACATTGATCAGTGGTCAGCAGATAAAAACATCAGTCAGCACTTTTTACAGTGACATTTAAGCTAGCCTGAAATGGCCAAACGGAAAGTGGAAAACAGGGATTTTCACAACAGGTGGGAGTCAAAGGACCTGTTCACTGACATTGGTGGTAAACCTGTGTGTCTCTTTTCCCCGCCTACGATATGCAGGGAAAAGAGTGGATTGGTGGGGCGGATGCGGGAGAAGATGCAGAGGGAGACCTGCACAGGTGAGCTGACAGTGCATCACTGTGTCACACACCAGGAAACGCTGCGCAGCAAAGTCCTGAAGACAGAACGCTTCATAAGCACTGCAACACAGACAGTGATCTTTATAAGAGGCAAAAGTTTAAATCACCGGCAGTTTCAGCCTTTTCTGGAGGAAATAGCTTCTGAATTTGGTGTCGTGCCTTATCACACAGGTGTGATAAGCTGCCTGAGGAACTCTGTCAGTTCATGGAAAGTAAGAAAGAAATGGAATAAGAGAGAAAACTAAATAGTGTGTTGTTGTTTCTGGACTTTTTGCTGATATCACATCACAGTTTTTATCAGAAAAAATTTGCTGATATTTTTAAAGAAAAAATATATTTTATTTAATGTGTTGAGGAAAAAGTTGCTGTATTATGGCCATTCAAATTCATATTTCTGATTAAAATATTTTCAGTTTTAGACTATTCAACAAAGGTTAATCCTGTTTGGCCCACAACTTAGACTGTGGTTTTAATTTTGGCCCATTCTGTGACTTAGTTTGACAACCCGTCTTTACCGTGAATACTATACCTCATCTGTCTTATGATTGACAAGTCTGTATTGTATAAATGTGCAGTGTCCCTCAGTTTCTCTGTCAGATCTACCTCTAAGTCATGACATCTAGTTTCAAAACACCCTAAAGGCTATAAAACCCTAAAGGCTTTAAAACTAACCAGTGGATCATGTCTCTGTGGCCACATCCATCTGTTACATAAAGTCTCTTGCTTTCTCAGACACAAACTACCTTGCAACTTCCTTAGTCTGTCTTCTAGAACTGAAGTTCTGTTATTACTAAATACAGTACTTTGCAAACGTCTTTTTTAAGCCACTCATCACTGACCTATGAATCGTTCAAGCATGAAAATGCATCTAACTCAAACCATCTTAGCCTTGCCTCCTTAACTTTGTCTCTAAACTGTTCAACCTGAGCTGTCCCTCTGATGTACTCACTTCCAATCCTGTCTATTCGAGTCACTCCCAGTGAAAATCTTAATATCTTTAATTCTGCCACTTAAATCTCTGCCTCCTCTCTTTTTGTCAGTGCCACTGGTTGACCCCAGTTATTTAAACTCATTTACCTTCACTACCTCTCCTCCTTGCATGTTCACTTTTTTCACCTGTTTCCATCTCATTCATGCACGTGCATTCTGTCTTGTTTCTACTCACTTTCATCCCTCTTCCCTCCAGGCTCTTTTCTGCCTGCTGACAGATCACACTGTTGTCTGCAAACATAGACCACAGAGATTCCTGCCTGACCTCATCTGTCAACCTCTCCATCACCATCGCAAACAGGAAGGGGCTCAGAGCATATCCCACCCCCACCTCGAACCCAGCTGTCACTCCTACTGCACACTTCACCAGCTCACTGTCCTCATACATGTCCTGCATCACCCTCACATACTTCTCTGCCACTCCTGACTTCCTCATGCAGTACCACAGTTTTTCTCTTGCCACCCTATCATATGCTTTCACAAGATCCACAAAGATACAGTGCAGCTCCTTCTGACCTTCTCTAACTTCTCCATCAACACTCTCAAAGCAAACATCACATCTGTAGAGCTCTGTCTTGGCATGAAGCCTTACTGCTCTTCACTGATTGTTACCTCTCTTCTTAACCTGGCTTCAACAACTCTTTTTCCATATGTTCATGGTATGGCTCATCAATTTTATGTTACTACTAGTAGTTGCTACCGCTCTGCACATCACCCTTGTTCTTGAAAATCAGTATCAGTACATGTCTTCTTCATTCCTCGGGCATCCTCTCACTCTCCAAGATTGTGCTGAACAACTTAGGTTAAAAAGTCCTCTGCTCTCTTCTAGACCACAAGTATGTCATTTGGACCAACCACCTTCCCACTCTTCATCCTCTTCACAGCTGCCCTCACGCCCTCCTTACTAATCCTCTGTACTTCCTTATTCACTAACTTTCCTCCATCTGTCCTTCTCTCGCACTCTCATTTTCTACCTTTATGAACTCATTGAAGTATTCCTTCCATCTTCTCAACACTCTCCTCACTTGTTAATACATTTCCATCTTTATCCTAATCACCTTAACCTGCTGCACATCCTTTCCACCTCAATCTCTCTGCCTAACCAATCAACACAAGTCCTTTTTAATTTCCTTAGTATCCATAAACTCACTATAAGCCTTTTCCTTTGTCTTTGCCACATCTCTCTTTGCCGTACACCTAGCTTCCCACTACTCCTGTCTACTTTCTTCATTTTCATGACTATCCCACCTTTTCTTTGCTAATCTCTTCCCTTTAATACTTTCCTGTACTTACTCATTCCACAACTAAGTTTCCCCTGTCTAGAGGATACGCCAACTTCTTGGCAGTTTCCCTCAACACTACACCTGTACTTTCCCAGTCAAATTCTTTCCTCCCACCCAGAGCCTGTTTCAACTGCTCCCTGAACTCTGTGTAACATTCTTCCTTTTTGAGCTTCCACAGGCCTCTGCCTCCACTCCTGATGTCCAGCGATATCCTACAGACTACTAAGACTCGCTCTGATGATGCCAAGCTACTGTACTAGATTACTATTACTACTAGGACTAGATTCCATAAAAGCTTCTTTCCTGCCATAGTCAGACTGATGGCATCCCTTAACCCACAGTAAAGGACTGTTTACAACCAAAATCCACTGTGCTACTATTTTTATACAAGTAAAATCTATTGTGCAATATTTTCGCTTTCAGATACACTCATTGGTGCCATAGCTGTTGGTCTACATGTGCAATATACACTTTATTATTTGTGCAATATTCACTGTGGTCTACAGCATGCTGTCTTACTGTGTTACTGTGGAATACTTAGTGTGCAATAACTGTTAGACAGTTTTAAAAAAAAAATGTTCACAATCTGCCTCAAGCTGGTACACAGTAATATTTATATTTATTAGGAGTACGGGGTAAGAAATTCTCGTCCACGTTATACTTAACCTTTTTTAGTTCCTACTTATATTTTTTATATCTTGCATAGTCACTTGGGAGTTCCTATTTTTACATTTATATTTTATATTTCCATTTATATGTCTTTTTTGCACTGTCACTCGAGAGCTCTGCACAAGAATTACAATGTACCTGAACCTTGTGTGAGAGTACAAATGGCAAAAAAAAGTCTCTCTCTCTCTCTCTCTCTCTTCCAAAGAAGCTCCTTCTTCTTACAAGACAGTCATAAAGATTAAATTAGGTGAAACACAGATTTTCCACTTCAACTGTTCCGACAAAGTTGGGAGCATGAAATTGTCCAAAATGTCTTGATATCCTGCTGCATTAAGAGTTCCTTTCACTGGAACAAAGGAGCTGAGCCCAACTCCTAAAAACAACCCCACACCATAATCTCCCATCCAGTACACTGTCAATGCCCATTTAATGAGTGGGACTCAAATCCAGGACTCCAGGGGAAAAGTTAAACAGATTTGTTTACAGATCAAACCAGTGCTGCACAGAATCTCCAATAAATAAATCCTTGTCTCAGGCAAGGCAGTTCAATCCACAGTTCCTTAATCCACGGTCTCTCCAAAAACAGTGAAGCCTCTCCTTTTCTGATCCTCCAGAATATCTACACGACAAAGAAAACAACAAGGTAAGTTGAGCAATGACGAGAGCAGAGCAAAAGCAATCACAACTAGGAGCCGGTAACACTAACTGTGGTATAACAATTCAGCAAAGTCTGGCAGGAAAACCCCAGCATAGTGGCACAGACAAGGTGATCAGGAACAAGTGAGTCACCCCTTCAATTTCCAGCTTCAAACTCTTGATCCCGTCTGACACTCTCCAACTCCATAAAACTGTTCACATACTCTTCATTCATGATTACCCCTACTCCATTTCTCTTCCTATCTACACCATGGTAGAACAGTTTGAATCTTACTCCAGTGCTCCTGGCCTTGCTTCCCTTCCACCTGGTCTCCTGCACACACAATATATCTACCTTTCTTCCGTCTATCATATCACTCAGCCCTCTCCTTTTACCAGTCATAGTCCTGCATTTACAATCCCTACACTCACCTCCATACTAAATTAATCTTTGCAGAAAAAATAATATAGTCTTTCATTCCATTCATTGTATCAACAGTCACAGATGTGAATAAAACTTGTAGCAAAATACTCCACAGCTGTGAAATCCTTCTCTTTTCCCCCTGCAATGTTTTGCATACAGCGCAAGTACCACCACTTTTGGCAAAAAAGTTTTGTGGAGGATGACAAATCTTCTGTCCAGTAAGGTGATGATTTTCTTGGAATTCTGATCAAAAACATTGGTGGTTCTCTCACTGTATTCTGGCTTAATGTAAACTATTTGATCACATATTTGTGCATACCAGGGATCTAGTTAGTGGTTGATCGCCTGGCTGAGATCAACCACTGGCAAGAACTGGCCATTAACAATAGCAAGGAAGCTAGTTTATAGATAACAAAAGATATACCCAAAGTCCTTATTAACCTGCAACACAATCCTCCCATAACCATCCATCTCTTTTCCTTGCCAGCAGTTTAGGAGGAAATAGCTTCTGAATTTGGTGATGTGCGTTATCACACAGGTGCCATGAGCTACCTGAGGAAATCTGTCAAGTTCATGAAAAGTAAAGTAAAAGACTCGGCCAGGATCTGGGATGAAAGGTGCCTGTGTGAGTCAGCTTTTCTCTGGGACATAATGAAGCATCATAATACGTCCCTGGACGGGACCAAGTGATTACGCATGTGAACGTACAAAAAAAGAAAAAATCAGACCAGGTCTCCATCGCTGTGTTTGCAGCTGCGCTGTTTGCTGAGAAACTGGACATACTGCACAGTTTATGCAGCATTTTTCTGACTGTGAAGCGCAGAAATTCAGATCACAGTTTTTACCTGAAAAAATTGCAAATTTTCATCAGCTTGAAATATTTTCATTTCTCCTGTTGTGATTTTTGAAGAAAATATAATTTTATATTTTATTTAATGTGTTGAGGAAAATGTTGCTGTTTTCAAATTCATATTGCTGTTTAAAATTATTACTCAGACTGTGTCTTCAATTTTGGCCCGTCCTGTGATTGAGTTTGACACTCCTGCTCTACTGGATCTCCAAGGATTCAAGGGTGGTATTGGTGGGCATCACAGTCTGGACGAGAAGGAAGTGAAGTGCCCACTCAGACCTAGAGATGGCACGACCAGGTGCTGAAAACTGTTACTGAATCAGGCAAGCATGCTTGTTACCAACATGTTGGAATGGGAGCCTCGAGTCAATCTGGGGAGACAGCTTAAGTTCCTAGGTCACATTATCACAACGTCATTGGGGCCAGATGTGGTGCTGACATCAGTCACTTCAGAGAAGGAGCTCCTTATAAAGTTAATAGTTCCTTGGGAGGACCACATCGAAGAGGTGAATGAAAGCGTCGTGATCTCTGCTTGTTGTTGCCTCTTGGAGTATTGTCTCTTCCTGGAGTCCAGGTTGTGGGATGGACTGGCCTCCTTCTACCGCTGAGGCAGAATCTAGTTTCCCAGTCTGCAGCCAGGCCACCTGTTCCTGCAATCAGCTACCAGTACTTAAGGACCAGTTTGAGCCTCCACCCTTCACCAGATAGTCTACTATTGCTCAATATTTAACCTTGACTGACTCAAACGCATATCACCTACCTGTATGACTTACCTGCCTCCACAAAACAGGTCTTTTTCACCTTTAAACCATGACTGGACTCCTGCCTCTGGCTTCTCTGCCTGCACTGCGGGAATGCCTTGTCAAGACAAGCTAATCAGTAACCCCTTCCAAGAATTACCCAATTCATTAAGTAAGCCAAAATCCATCCATCCATCCATCCATCCATCCATCCATCCATCCATCCGGGGCCAGCAGCCTAAGCAGAGAAGCCTAGGCTTCCCCCTTCCCAGCCACCTCCACCAGCTCATCCGGAGGAACCCCAAGGTGTTACCAGGCCAGCCGAGAGATATAATCACTCCAGAGGTGCCCAGGAGGCATCCTAGTCAGATGCCCGAGCCACCTCAACTGGTTCCTCTCAATGTGGAGGACCAGCGGCTCTACTCCGAGCCCCTCCCAAATGGCTGCACTCCTCACCCTATCTCTAAGGGAGAGGCCAGACACCCTTTGGAGGAAACTCAGTTCTGCCGCTTGTATTCACAATCTTATTCTTTCGGTCACTACCCAAAGCTTGTGACCATAGGTGAGGGTAGGAACGTAGATTGACTGGTGCAACATCCACATCACTGCAGACGCAGCCCCGATCCATCTTTCGATCTCCTGCTCCCTTCTCCCATCACTCGTGAACAAGACCCCGAGATACTTAAACTCCTCCACCTGGGGCAGGAACTCGTCCCTGAGCCGGCGAGGGCATTCCACCCTTTTCGGGCTGAGGACCATGGCCTCAGAATTAGAGGTGCTGATTCTCATGCCAGCCGCTTCACACTCGGCTGCGAACTGTTCCACTGTGAGCTGGAGGCCACCAACTGATGAAACCAACAGGACCACAACATCTGCAAAGAGCAGAGATGAGATTCAGAGGCCACCAAGGCAGAAGCCTTCTGCCACATGGCTACGCCTAGAAATTCTGTCCATAAAAATTATGAACAGAATTGGTGACAAAGGGCAGCCCTGGCGAAGTTCAACACCCACAGAATATTCCCATAGGATACCCCGAGGGACGCGGTTCAATGCCTTCTCCAAGTCCACAAAGCACATGTAGACTAGATGGGCAAACTCTCACACACACTCAAATATCCTCGAGAGGATAAAGAGCTGGTCCAGCGTTCCATGACCAGGACAAAAACTGCATTGTTCCTCTTGAATCCGGGGTTTGACTAACAGATGGACCTTCCTTTCCAGCACCCTGGCATAGACCTTACCGGTGAGGCTGAGGAGTGTGATTCCCCAGAAGTTGGAGCACACCCTCTGGTCTCTCTTCTTAAAGATGGGAACCACCACCCCGGCCTGCCAGTCCAGTGGTACCGCCCCCGATCTCTACACGATGTTGCAGTGGCGTGTCAACCAAGACAGCCCTACAACACCCAGAGCCTTCAGGAACTCGTCCACCCCAGGGGCCCTGCCACCAAGGAGTTGTTTAACCACCTCAGTGACCTCACCCCTTGTGATGGGCGAGTCAGTTCCTCATCTCCAGACTCTGCTTCCACTACAGAAGGAGTGTCAGTGGGATTAAGGAGGTCCTCGAAGTATTCCTTCTACCGCCTGACTATAGCTTCAGTTGAAGTCAGCAGCACTCCACCCGCACCATAAACCGTGTGAGAAGAGCACTGCTTTCCCCTCCTGAGTCGCCTGACGGTTTGCCAGAATCACTTCAATGTGTCCGAAAGTCTTTTTCCATGGCCTCACCGAACTCCTCCCACACCCGAGTTTTTACTTCGGCCACCGCCTGAGCCACGTTCCGCTTGGCCTGCAGGTACCCATCAGCTGCCTCTGGAGTTCCACAGGCTATCCAAGCCCGATAAGACTCCTTCTTCAGCTTGATGGCTCCCTTCACCTCCGGTGACCATTATCTGGTTCACGGATTACAACCACGACAGGCGCCAACCACCTTGCAGCCACAGCTCTGAGCAGCAGCCTCAACAATGGAGGTGCGGAATATAGTCCATTCAAACTCAATGTCCTCAGCCTCCCTCGTACTGCTATTGAAGTTCTGCTGGAGGTGGGAGTTGAAGATCTCGCACACTGGGGCTTCTGCCAAGCGTTCCCAGCACCACCTGATCCAACTCATCACCAGGTGGTGATCAGTTGACAGCTCAGCTCCTCTCTTCACCTGAGTGTCCAGAACATACGGCCGCAGATGTGGTGATATGACTACAAAATCGATCATCAACCTGCGACCTGGGGTGTCCTGGTGCCACGTGCACTTATCCACATTCTTATGTTTGAACATGGCGTTCATTATGGACAAACTGTGTGTTGCATAGTAGTCCAATAACAAGACACCATTCGTGTTAAGATCAAGCAGGCCGTTCCTCCCAATCACGCCCCTCCAGGTCTCACTGTCACTGCCCACGTGAGTGTTGAAGTCTCCCAGCAGGACGATGGAGTCACCGGATGAGCACCCTCGAGCACCCCGCCCAGCGACTCCAAAAAGGGTGGATACTCTGAACTGTCATTTGGCGCATAAGCGCAAACAACAGTCGGGACCCATTCCCTGGCCCAAAGGCGCAGGGAAGCAACCCTCTAGTCTACCGGTGAAAACTCAGATGTACAGGCAGCAAGCCGGGGGGATGCAAATACCCACCCCAGCTCGCCGCCTCTCACCAAGGGGAACTCCAGACTGGAACAGAGTCCTCTCCAGGAGACTGGTTCCAGAGCCAAGGCCATCCGTTGAGATACTGGCTAGATATAGCATGACTATATCTAGCCAGTATCTCTCAACCTCACACACTATCTTAGACTCCTTCCCCACCAGAGAGGTGACATTCCATGTCCCAAAAGCCAGTCTCGATAGCTGGGGAGGCGTCCGCCATGGCCTCCACCCTTGGCCACCGCCTGACACACACTGCACATGACCCCCTACAATGCCTCCCGTGGGTGGTGGGCCTACAGGAGGGAGGGCCCATGTCGTCTGTGCCTGGCCGGGCACCACGGGCTAATGCCCGGCAACCAGATGCTCTCCCTCGAGCTCCCTCCCCAGGCCTAGCTCCAGGGTGGCAGGGTAAACAGTTCCCTTGTTGGCATTTCCAAAGGGGTCTTCTGAACTGCTCTTTGTCTGGCTCCTCACCCATGACCAGTTTGCCATGGGAGACCCTACCAGGGGGACAAGCCCCCGGACAACATAGCTCCTGGGATCACTGGGACACACAAATCCCTCCATAAGCCAAAAATCCCTCAACACAATTGCTGTCATTTCTATGGACTTCTCACTTTTAAGGCCCTTTCACACCGGACGCGTAAATTCCGTGCGAATGTTTCGTGCATTAAAAATATTTTTCGGACTTGCCTGTTCTTAATGCAGCCGTTCACACCGACCGCGTCATTTCACAGGACGAATTTGCGGCATTTCTTTTTTCGGATCAAGTTCGATTTTTCTGACTTTCGCAAGCGAACAAACAGGACTGACCAATCAGAGTGCTGCATTTAGCAACACGTGAGTTTATAGCTCAAAACGCACACCGATGTACTGAATCTACAGTGATGTCGGAACAACAACCTCAGACACACAGCTGCACGCTGCTCTGGGTCAGTCGGCGCTCTGATATTATCCTCTGCCTCCTCACATGTGATCCCAACTCTGCCAACAAGAGCTCAAACTGTCCCACTGACATCCTAAAATATGTGTGAAAGCATCCGTGATGCAGCTTCAACTCAAACCATGAAACTCTCCCTGCTGCTGCTTTCTTATGAGTTGGATGAACCCATAAACTCTCTTTCTTCCTTCTCTTGTTTAGAAACATCAGGGCCTCATTACATCATCGCTTGATGTCGACTGCAATTTTTTTTACCGTGCGTTATATAATGAGGATTTAGTTGCAAAACGCAACGCGTCCGGTGTGTATATAGGTTACACGACAGGTTCGCATCCGAAAGATACGGAATTTCGTGTCGTTTTTACGCAACGCATCCGGCGTGAAAGGGCCTTTAGACTATCTGGATTAACTCCCCTCTCTTCTTTCTTAGTGGCTCACCTTGTTGTGGATCCAGTCCCCAGTTCCAGCTTCCTCAGTGGCCTATATATTTTGCTTAACCTTGTTATGAGAAATAAAGACTATGAAATTCATAAAATGGTCTCTGTTGTGTCTGCATTTGAGTACTCTACTTTGCCTTGGCCTAAACGATCCATGACAGTACTATCAGGCCAAATGACTCAGCAGACCTGATCAGAGCAGCCCTGGCCAAACAGGGAGCTGCGTTCAAGGAGCATGAGCATGCCCTGAAAGTTCTAGGAGAACAGCAACGAATCTCTAGTCAATGCCTTGAGGAAATGTTTTGAATGATTCAGTCAATTAATGAAAAGTTACCATCTGTTTACCCTACAGTGATTCCCACTCTTACACAGATGGAGGTTCTGGAGGCTGCTGCACCACTTGCAGCTCCTCTCACTGGCTCATCTATTACAGCCATGGTGTTTCAGAACACAGTTTCCCCATCCCCCGAACCCTTTACAGAGGAGTTGCAGTATTGCAGAAGGTTCCTGCTACAGTTTTCCCTGACTGTCGCTCGCTCACCTCGCTCCTTTCCCTGATGATGCTACAGAACTGCATTATGTGGTGAGTCTCCAGAGAGGAAAAGTCCTGGCATGGGAGGAGTCATTTTTCCTATTCAATTCCTATTCAGCTAACACCAGAGGAGCAGCAGAGGTAGATTGGGAATGTCTCTATTGTAGTCAGCTGGGGCAGCCAAAAGATTTAGTCTGCCAATAAGATCGAGGATATTGGTGAGCAGTGTGTCCCAATCGGCTGTTCCCCACTTATTGTTGCCAGCGACAATCTTTATTAACCAAGCCTGATTCCCTTTCCAGGATTTGGTGGACTCTGGAGCTGACCAGAATCTTTTGGAGGCTGAACTGGCTAAGCTATTAAAACTACCTTTGCACCCGTTAATTAATGGACACGTCTTTGCCACCATTACCCACCAAACTGACCCCATCTATGTTGTAGTCTCTGGCCACAGCCGTGAGCTCCTAACATTTCTCGTTTTCTTTGCTCCTAACACTCTTGTAATTTTAGGACACACTTGGCTGGAGAAGTGTAACCCCCACATAAACTGGTCTGGAAAGAGAATAGAAAGCTGGAGGTTATTCTTCCGTGCTGTCACTGTCTCAAATCTGCTGTGCCACAAGCTAATGCCAATCCTTCACCCCATGCTGTTTCAATCCCTGACCTGTCATCGGTTCCCAAGAGATATCATGACCTTTGGATGGTGTTCAGTAACACAAAGCTCAAAGCTCTATCTCGCCCCCCTGATGTGCCTCTGCACATCTGAGGATGTGTCCTTGAAGTCTCTGATCTTTTTGATCTAGTCATGGAAATGAATATAAAATAAATTGTTTACCAGAGTCTTGAATTGCATGCCAAAAAAGATAAGATCTGTGAAGTTTGTTCAAGTCATTTCTTCGGGCAAAGCTGAACATATTTTGCCAAGGTCAAAAGAATTTTATTACAAGTATAGCAATAAGGCCATCTATCTACTAGCCCATCAGCTAAAGTACCAATCAGCGTCAAATCTTAGTTCTTGGAGCTTTAAGGCCTCTAAGCTTTCCATTTTCTATTCCCAACCCACAATTAGAACCAGCAGAATATTATTCATGTTATTTTTTTATGCAGTTCCAGTTGTCACTGATCTTCATTTAGAGAGTGACTTGGATACTCCCTATACAGAAAGTAAAATAACAAGTGCCCATATAAAATGAGCAACCATAAAGTCCTTGGCCTAGNCCCCCAAGATTATAGTGTTTATAATCATTTCTCTGGCCAAATGGCTCCCTTTAATTTGAAACACTTGTAAAGATTTCATGAAACACAGCTGTCTTCCATCAGTGCTACCGCAGGCCACTATAAAACAGGCCTCCTACAGATGTTTGCAAAGATTATTTTCTAGGAATTTACAGCTTTAGATTGATAGCATCCACCTTAAACACTCAAACAGCTTAAACAACATTTGGTTCCTTTTCAGGCTAAAAGCTGAATTGTGACATGATTATATCCTCATTCAAACAGGATGATAAATTGAAAAATATTAACTGACCACCATTTATTGATTTCCCTTTTCTTTAGTGGCTAATCCTTTGTTTTTATGTAATTATCTCTCATTCAGTGAATTCCTCCTTGAAAGGTAATTTCACACCACAGTCCAAGCAGAAAACTTATAAAGAACATTGCTGAAGAGTCACTGTTGAAGCTCTTCACTGAGTCACCAAAGCACTGAAATAATTCGATTTGTAGCACATCATGCATTATTAGAGCAACAAGTGCAACAAGTGTGGATGTCAGTTTGCAGCTTCATAACTCTTGATTCCATTAAAAATGACTTCATTTCTTTTTGTCAGAACCCACCATTACACTATAGTGCCTGTACTAGTGCATATCTGAAATGCATTGTTAAGATTTCCAGTGTTTCCATGAACAGTTTTTTTTGGATCCTTTGACATGTAGCTAATAATAATCTTCCAAGCTCAACCCTTTCCATGTACCATGTGCCTTTTTATCCATGAATATTTCCCTCCTTCTTATATTTAAAGTTTATTTAGCTCTATATGTATAAATTTAAACAGCCTCCGATCTTACATAACACTCACATAACACAGCTTAATCTCCGGTTAAATGTGACTGTAAACAGGAGCTTGGTGTCAGCTTGTCATACAGCTGCTGGTGGTGCTGTGTATGCAGGGTGGGGGGATTCCCTGAGGACAATGATCTCTGCCTCTTTCTATGCATGTCATGGTCCTGCAGTCCTCATAGCTGACTCACTCAGCTTTTTCCTCTCTAGCTTGCTCTATCTGTCTGTGTGTGTGTGTGTGTGTGTGTGTGTGTGTGTGTGTGTGTGTGTGTGTGTGTGTGTGTGTGTGTGTGTGTGTGTGTGTGTGTGTGTGTGTGT
>JASGAU010410867.1:0-28452 GCA_030220045.1 Australoheros facetus | reverse complement strand
GAAGTGGTCTCTGCTTCATGGAGCTCATTTCTGTGACACAGAGAACAGGAGTGGATTCACTGCAAAAGTTTCTCTCAAGAGGAGACTGATGTGCTTGTGTGGGAGGTGCAGAACTGCTGTGAGTGAATATGTGACACATTAAATTTAATTAGCTTAGATAATATAAAAATGTTCTATTCCAGAACATCTCTTGTAAGAAGGAGTTTGATGATATTTGGGCTTTTGGAAGATCAAAAACATACTCTGTGTTTAACCTGTGACGTTACCGATATTATAGATGGTGTCACAACAATTTTCAAAAGCCTAAAACTCTTGTTCATTATTAGTGAAGAACTTTTCCTGAGTTATTGTGTAAAATTTCCCTGAGTTATTGTGGTGGAGTTGAGTGAATTGTGCCCACTGGGCAAGCTTCAGTAGGGCTCGAGGTTTAACCCTTACATACTGTTTGGGTCAATTTCCATCTGTTGTGAGATGTGATATTCCTTTTGTCTGAAATTTGATAACTTTTCCTAAAGTGATCCCACAATGTACAAAAAATGAATTGAATGAAGAGCTGCCGGTGTGGATCAAATCAAGGAAAAGTGTTATTTTATGAAATCTTGAAACTGTGAAACTGTACACGCCATGGCTGCGTGTATTTTTTTTTATGGGACAGTGGTGACAGGGTTCAAGAGGGGCCTTGATGCTGTCATGAGATCTATGTGTTCCCACCACATTTGCCCAGGTTCCTGCAGTGACAGGCACTTGCTGGTCTTTGAAGGATCATGGTGGAATCTGGAAAAAGTAAAACAGCACAGGAGCGATGAAAATCATATGTTTTCATGTCTTAGATAAAGCTTTGTATGATAGTAGATGCTTTTCTCCAAAAAGCAAGTACTGTAAAACCTAAAAAAATACACTATCCCTACTCTGAAACATTAATAATCCATTTATTTATTTATGCATTCTAAATTGATCAGAAGAAGCAAAAGGCAGAAGAACCAATAACAGGAAAAAAAAAAGGTGGTTTACACCTCACAGGGTTAATGTACCAACATGCTGGCAGTTATTTATTGAAGAGCCACTTAGTTTAGAGACACAGCAAATGAGTCATCTCTTTACAAACATTTTTGCTTCTCAGTTGTGAAAAATTAAACATCCCTTCCACTTTTTTTAAGACAGTGAAATATTCTACTTTTGAATAACAAATTAATTTATATGTTTATTCAATAGCTAATGTATTCAAAGTGTGTGTTATCAAATGTCAAGTGCATTTTATTCTTTTTTTTTCTTTCTTTCTTTTTTTTTTTTTTACTAATTTTTATCAAAGGTTAGTTCTTAGTATATGTGGTTTGGAGTTTCTCATACTTTTCTAAGTTGCACATTGCACTGTTACTGTCCTCACCAATGAATAGGAAAACAGTTTCTATGTATGCACAGACATCATTCAGCCAGTTAAACATCCAGGTGGGGTAACAACAAACAAAACACTTGAAAAAAGTAGAACTTTATTTTTATTTTTTTTTAGGTGATTATAGCGTAAATATTTCTGAAAAAATGATTTGAAGGGATTCAGATATTATTAACAGTTTTCAATTCTTATGGGGAGTTTTAAGGAGCTTGTTTCAATTTTAACCAAATTTTGCAGCACACTGTTTTTGGCCAGAAATGTGTTCTGCTACTGCGCCTAAGCAGTAATCACATTTGTTACATCTGGGTTATCTCGCTAGATGAGTATGAATCCTATGACCTTTACTGTCATCATCTCTGAATCTTAGACGAACCGGTCCAGGACATTTTGGAGTTACATGTTGGGACACGATGTGCCTCTCATTCTGACACTAGCACAGAAGTATCCTCCACTTCAGAGCCTGTAAGAGTGCAAAGTTGCACTGAAGCATGTCTGTGCTTCAGTGCCCCCCCCCCACACACACACACCAAAAACAGGTGGGTGGCATAAGCACTAATACCTATGATGCATGGCATCCAAATTGTGCTGCTTCTCATGATTGCCACTGCCACAGCTATTCAACCACCTCTCCTCACTTAAGCTGCAGTCAAGTTCAAAGTAATTCGACAAAATATCAGTGGGTGGGTAAAGAAACTGTGCACAGCTGAAGAAAATGTCACTTTACTGGCATCAAATAGACTGTCCTCCTGTGAAGGCTGCTTCCTTCTAATTGTTGAGGAATGCACACTGCCAGTCAATAATGATGCTTCTAGAAACAGTGTATGTGTTAAACTGGCTAATCAATAGTTTCTAACTTTTCTTTAAGTCACTACAGAAATCTTAATGATGATAATAATAGTACAGAATAAAATTATTTGATGAGATAAAGCTCCAAAAATAAAGCATTACTTGGCCATTACTTTTATTTTTATTGCATGAAAGGATGAGAGCATGATGGTGAAATGCAAAACTGTGTCTTTGCAAACATCTGCACAGA
Organism: Australoheros facetus; assembly: GCA_030220045.1. NCBI lineage: Eukaryota > Metazoa > Chordata > Actinopteri > Cichliformes > Cichlidae > Australoheros > Australoheros facetus. Next base: position 26,026 of record JASGAU010410867.1, on the reverse strand, counting down.
CGGGATGCTAACACAAAGCTAGCAAAGAACACAGAATGATGTTAAAGCCGAGTACATGCTGACCCCAGCCCAGCAGCCAGATCCGAAATTTCAACAGGTAACAAAGGCAGTCAGGCTTGCAGTAATGTAGCCTCCATTTCTACTTGTTGAATCACTGTGACGATCACTTTAAAGTCTCTTTGGGCTGGTTTTCAACTTTGTGTCGACAGCTTTGCGTTCATATGTGAAAACTTAAAAAAAAAAAGATTGAATGTGTGTCTGTAGCCTGAGGTTTATATTATTTTGGATTTCATTTCATTTTACAGAGTAATACGAAAGTAATGTAACCACTAGTAAATAAGTAAGGTACAAAATAGGTTTATAAATTAGGTTTAAATCCTTTTATGCACAATTAATGATTTTTGTATGATAAACTGCTTGGAGTGACAAATGGTGACATTTCATCTTGTTCTGCATTTGGCTGTACTAAAAGACACTGAGGCCTCAGCCATACAGACCTTGAGACCAGTCAGTGACCCCATGGCAACCTGCAGTTGCTACAGAAAACCTCCATCACCAGCTGCTTCCGGTGATGGAGGTTGCTTGCAGTCACAAGGTGAAATTGTTTGCAAAGAGGGTGTTGCACCAAAAACCTCCTTGTGATTGCTTTGTTCATGAGCAGATTGCCACAGTTGCCCATAATTTGCATAGAAGTTTGTCTGGAAACACTCACCAGCTACTTGCTGATTTGCAGTGCAACCTGATAAAGTAAAACGCACACCAGAAACCGAGAATGTTCGCCTTCAAAGTTAAAGTTGTGCTTTACTGCAGCCAACGTGTTTCAAACGGCACAACTTTTCCTTTGAAGGCAAAGGGTCTCTGTTTCCAGTTTATGTTGCATCTTTCAGTTTTACTACTGCTTTAAATACCAAAGTAATCAAAAAGAGGTTTTCAGTGCAACACTGTACATGTCTTTGCGTTGAATTTCACCTACCAATTGCGAGTGACCTCCGGCAACCATTTGCCAAACGGTCAGGAAATACATGGTTGTACCTGGTGACCTGTGGTTGCCAGGGGTCACTTACCAGTCTGTAGGTATGTTTGCGTATGGCCTGAGGGGTTGGCTCAGGATTTTTCTTTTTTTTTTTTTTAACTAGCCAATATTAGCATTAAATTTAATATCACATGGAACTAAAGTTGCATCTTGCTAGCAGAGCTTGTAGCTGACATCTCCTCAGCTGACCCACTTGCCCAAATAAAACCTTATTTATTCTTTTTTTCTTGTTCTAAAATTCTTACACCTCCCTCTCTTAAGGTGGTGATGTTGGTGGGGGACTTAAAAAAGTTAAACAAATGATTTGTGTAGCTACCAGGTGTGAAAATATGGATAGTTCTCATTTTTGTAATAATCTGGGTGAGCCATCACCTGTTCACCGGGCTCACTCTGTGTGTTCCCACCTCTGCTCGCCTGTTGTGACCTGTTGCCTTTCTCACCTGCTACACTTCATTTGACCATTTGTATCTTTGTGTGTATATTGCTGACATTTTTCCTGTTGGTTTTTGTCACTGTCCAGCTTGCCTTGTCCATGTTTGTCCACCCATGACAGCCTACCATCTGACTTGTGTTCTATATGTAGGTTTCTGCTGTCAGGTTTTCATTAGATTTTTTTATTCAGTGGCTCCTGTAAGGAAAAGAAACCATATCCAATTTTTTATTAATACCTCACTATGTTCAACAATGTAGGGAACAATGGTGTAAGATGTTGATATCATTTTTTAATGTAATATATTTTTTATAATTTACATTTATTCTGTATGTTGAGTCACCCATCAGGTGACTCAGTTTTGTTCAGTCACTCCAAGCAATGCCATCTCTGTGCACCTTCAGAACTGCCAGGATAAGCCAGTAGATAACAGTCTTAAGTCTCTATCTTCATAACCTAAAATCTGATCACTGCGATATGACACGGATAACTCCCACTTGTTTGTTTTGCTTATCTACAGGATTCAATACACCCATTGGGAAAGATCTACTTTTCCATTACCAGGTAGAAAGGGGGAGAGAACAGAGAGCTTTTTTTAGAGACATCTCTTCAAATGGCTGTCATTTATCTTGTGATAAATTCATGAATGAACAAATTGTTTTCCTTGGCTCAATTGGTCCTCATCTGACTGTAAAACACGTTAAGTCAGAATCATGTGAAAATAACAAGCCCAAACCTCCTGGGGAAAATAATACAGCAGCCCCTAAATACAATGACCTTCTATATTTGGATCTAGATACACATGATTTCTGTGACATGTGTGAGTCTGTGTAGGACTGGCAGCTGTTCCTAAATTAAAAGCATGTTATTTTGTTCCTCCAATAAGTCAGCCCCACAAAGCTCCTGCTCAGATGTTCTCAAGGAAGGATCTTGGAAGAATGTGCCTCCTAACTGCCATCTTTCTCAACACCAGTACTGTCCTCCAGGCCTAGAAAAAAAAAAAACAACTACACGAAATCATGAATTTTTAAAATGATTATAGACCCATCACCCTCACACCTTTACTCAAAAAATGCATTGAGTATCCTGTGAGGGAGGAACTCACATTTCAAAGTTAAACTAATATATTCCATGCAGTGTGCCTAGCAAACATATGGAGAATGCTAATTCCCCCTTCTGGATTATGTCTATTTGCACAAGACCAATATATATGACTCTGTACTTTTTTATTATATTCTTCTTAGCTTTTAATACCTTCCAGTCCCATCTTTTCCCAAGGTGCCTGTGACCTGAATGTCAGTAGTAGCCTTTTCATGCAGACCAGAAATTAGCTGAGAGACGCACACAAGCGTGTATTAATAACACTTCCAGCTGCCTTGCCTCGAACACCGAGGCACAGGGCTGTGTTTCATCTCTCCCTTTGCACTCCCCACATATACAAATGAGGTAAAATATAACACCAAAAAACTACCTTCTCATAAAATACAGTATGTGGATGAAATGGCCCTAGTTGCCTGTCTGTGATTGTCACCAGCTCTTCCTGCTCCCAGCACATCAACCACCTGGTTTGACAGCAGCTTCCTTGAACTCAGTGTCAGAAAGTAGCGAGAAGCTGTGTCTGGGAGGGAGGATAGGAGCAACCAGCAAAGGGGCTGTCTGCAAACCAGTTATCCTAAAAGAGCAGCAAGTCGAACTGATCACTCATTTTAAGCATTTGTGAAAAATCCTTGGTTAAAACACACCTTTAAGACCAATATAGACTACACGGAATTTAAAAAAAAAACCTAGACAGCAGCTCTTCCTCCTCAGGAAAGGAAGGTGCTTCAACGTAGCCAAACACAACCTGACCACCATGATTTCCAGGATGTGTTTTCAGTTTTCTTAACATCTTGCTTTGGTATAAAAACACAAAAATGAACATGACTTATGTGATTAAGCAGCCCAGCAAGATCTTTGTAGACAACCAACTGCACCTCTAGGACCTATAAAGTTGGTGCATAGCCAAGAAGGAATGAATGTTAATCTTATAAGATAGAGACTCCAAATACCAGGTACTTTCACCACATGCAGAAAGTTTAGACTTGGCGTGTCAAACATACTGTATGGCCCCGGGGCCAGAACAGGCCGGCCAAAGGCCCCAATCTAATCCCAGGATGTTTCACTGTATTTCTGTCAATTTTACAGCCTTCTCACAGACAAAGACATCATCAAAGTAAGTAAGTGATTAAAAAAATGATAGAAATTGTGGTGTTATTATTGTTAATAATCCATTAAAAGCAGAAACATTTCAGTTTTTCACTAGTTACTACAGAAATTTATGTTGTTTTACAGTGAAATATTATTTCTTAAGGTTTAAATCTTGAGCTGTGCTTATTGGTTTCTTTGATTTACCACAGCATAATTTCTTTATAATTGATAAAAAAAAAAACATAAAAACAAAAAAACGAGGTATATTGCTGGAATTGCACTTCTTCTTCCTAAGTCAGCTCAAGTATTAAAGGTGTATTTAAATGTCTTTACAGTGAACCAAAGAGGAACAGTTTATATAATCTATGTTATGTTTCACTAGTCTGGCACATTTAAAACTAAATTGGGCTCTACTGTATGTGGCCCATCATGTAAAATGAGTTTGACACCCCTGGTTTAGACAGTCACTGTTCAGTACACAACATCTGATTTCTCAAAGGGTGCTTCAAAACATAAAAGAGAACAACAGAGATTGCATAAACAACATATGGATAATTTTCATTGTGCTAGCATGTGGTTTGGAATGATTTGTTTAGGAACTGCATTAACTTTCTGTGGAATCAGAGTCAGCAGATGTGATGTTTTTGTCTGCTGCTTTTCTTGCGCTTCTTCATGTTTCCAGCTGAGAGCTAAGTGGAGATGCAGCTAATTACCCAGTTTACACCACAAACATAATTATACCCCTATGAAAAGTTACACGTTGAGTATGTCGTGCACACTGAACTTGAGGAAGTGGGGTGGAAGCGCTTTACTCTGTGTGTGTGTGTGTGTGTGTGTGTGTATGTATTCGTCACAGGTACATCAGTGAATTGTTGTTGGAAGGATCCTCTTAAAGCTTATTGGGCAGTTTAATATTTAATTACGTGGTCAAACATCCTTTTAAACAGGATTATTAAAAAGAAAAAGAAAAGAGGCTTTTGAAAGGGCCAAAATAACAAAACATGGCTGCCTTTCTGCAGAGCTTCTAATTCTTGGTATCTGACTTAGAATAAAACAATGCTGCTCGAAGCTCATAAATCTCTCTCCCAGAGGGAAGTGACTAATCGCAGATGCACCACATGTCTGAAGCTCTGTTATTTAGCCCGATTATCAGGGCAGGAGGTAGCTAGCAACAGTGCTGCAGACCCAGTTCCTAAACACACAACCTCAGGAGGTGATGATTGCTGAAAGATTTTGCAACCTTCTATTAAATTCAATTTTAAAGACAAAAAAGCAGAAAGCTGTTATTAAAAAAGGGGGACTGGAGCATAAAGGCTGTCAGAAGGGAGTTAATGTGTAAAAATTATCTTTTGCTTCTTGTGATATTACTATTTATCAACTTGCTCAAAGATATTTTTTGTCATGAATTGTGCCGCACACTCAGATGTAACAAGTGAGTCCATGTATTTGCTCACACACAAAGCCATCCATTATTCAGTGGCACACCTGTTTTTTCTTTTGTTTTTGTTTTGTTTTTTTGTAAATCAGCTTGTGCTGAGGTATTTATGAATTTCACACAGACACAAACATGACGACAGAAATAGAAACTGCAATAATGATAAGCGGTCGAATTAGAATTAAACCTGTTAGCACAGATTAAAAAGCCGTCATCATTGCACATAAAGTGTAAAATCTTTCTTTGTGCTTCAGCAGAACCTCTTAGATCACGTTAAAGAGGCGAGGAGAGCAAATGTAACCGTCTCTGTGGGGAAATTTAGACTGTCATACAAAAACAATTCCAGCACTCGTGTGAAAATAGGTTACACCAACGTGCTGCTCAAACCAACGCAAGAGAGAGCGAAGGAGGAAGACAGATGGGGTGTGTCATGTCACAGTACCACCTTCTTTTCTTTGTCCCCTAAATCCTGATGTTTGCCCCTTCATCCTGCTGACTGTCCCAGTATTGTCAGAACATGAAAAAAGTGTCAGCTTTACTGAAGGACACATCCTTCAGTCTCCTTTCTTAAAGTTTCCTAAAGTATTTTGGTAGCTGCAATAACTTTAAAGGTTAAAACTAAGGTACTGTGTGGCCATAATTCACCACCAGCAGTGCTGCTGGTCAGTACTGTATTTAAAGGAACAGCTCCACAAAACGCACACAAAGACACATGAGCGAATTGAAATCTGCCCGTATGTCAGGTGGTTGGTTTGATCCACAACTGATCCACAGTTGGCACAGAGAACAGACTCTCTGGTGTGAGGAGGGAAATACTTGCAGACACACGCACAGGCAACACATGTGTCTGGAAGTGTGTCACATGTGACATAAAAAGGAGAAACACGTTTCCTAAACCCCGTCATCCCTCATGAATGACGGTATTGGTTTCACTGAAACAGCAAGGCACAACTGAGCACAGAAAAATATTGTGTGTTTAAAATAGCAAAAACAACAAAATGATAGGCCTAAGCTAAGCCTTTCCCTTAGTTGTTGCCTCAAAACAGTGGAGGCTGTTATTCATTTATGTCCTCTCCAAGCACAAAGCTCAGATTATAATTTTAAGTGTGGTTGCAATGTTATACGCCATTGCAATGGTGACGTTAATATTGTTTAATATCTGAACTTTCTGTCTTTCTTTCTCTCTGTCTGTCCTTAAGGTGCTTCCACATGCTTCACACCTCAACCCATGAAACCCTCTGCAGCTACCTACACACCAGCTTTGAGGAATTCTAGTACAGTATATAACAATGGTACCAGAACATTTTGAAGGTTTTTTCTTTTTTTCCTTTTTGCTAAATTCCAAATATCTTTTGCCGTTAAAGTAAACCTGTAAAACTGTTACATAATGTTTCATGACAGCATGTTGACTAATTGTCATCACAAGGCATGATTAAGCCCTGTAAATGACAAATGGACATTCATCTATCTTTTTGTCACCTCCTCCTCTTCCACACTTCTTGGCTGGAGCACGGGTGTTTGTACAGACAAAGTCTGGAATCTTACTTTCCTGTCTGAAGTTGCATATTGACAGTAACTTTCTCAGCTTAACCACCACTTTAGCTCCATTAGACTGACTGTCTTTCTGCTCTTTTCCTCTTCCCACAGGTAGTGCTATTATCTTGATGTTATATAAATCAGAATCAGAATCAGAATCTGGATCTATATAAGCGATAAAACAGTATTTTATTTATAAATCAGCTCAAGTTCTGTAACCTGTACTATTGAGGACTTGAATCTTTTTAGTTTGGGTTTCTTGTAATTAAATACAACAATGTCTCTGAGGAACAATCCCCTCTGAGGGAGGAACAAATTGGAAAGATACTGTGCAGAAACAAGCGCAATGGTTGTGAGGAATGGCTCAAGAAGTTTAGACAGAAATATATGTGTTGCTTTAAAATGAGTGTTTTTCAACACAACTTGTAATTTATAAAAATCAAAAAATTCTTATGTAGACCTATTTATGGCACACATGTAATGATATGCATGAAAATTTGGCTGAACAATCTGTCGTGCATCCACAAGCTGTAGGACTGTGATATCCCCACTAAGAAAAATGCATTTTCTCTCCTGACCTGCTTATCAGTACTCTTCATTATGAAAAAAAAAAATACTTTTTTGATTGCAAGTCAAGTGTTACATGCAGCATTATCAATAGAGTCCCCCTGTGGTTCAGGCAAGCACTTAAGTCATTTTATAACCACATGTTTCTCACGTCCTTATCTCATGTGCTGTGCATCCCAAATCTGTCTCTCTCAGTTTGTGATCTCTATAAACACACAACAGTGTTGAGCTCTGCCTGCTCACAAATAACAGTGGGCCTTCCTGAAGGAGATTTTTTGTATAAGTTTTTTTTTTTTTTTGTCTTTTAATATGAGGTGAAAGTCATCAGATGTTGTTTATCTCATGCTGTGAGCTCAGTCATTGTTAACAGCAAATTTGCAGAGCCAAACTGATACAATAATATAAATAAATGGTTAAAAAAATTTTTGTTATCCTCAGATGCTTTTGTTTTAATTCTTACAAAAGCTAATTCATATTTATTTAAAAAGAGACAAAATATGTTTTTCCACAAACTAATTTTTGCCATCAAATTTCTTCCGTAGATTTAGATGTCAAGACTGATTCTTAGTATTTTTGGATTTACTTTAATAGGGGGATTTACCCCCTAACAGTACCAGCATTCTTAATTTTCCACAAGTGAGCATCTTTTTTGTCTCTGTCTTTTAAATTTAGACTTCTTTGTACTAACATAACAGAGATTCTCTCTGGTCGTTAAGTCTTCAGTCTAATTAGAATCACTCTCTCCTCAGTTCTTTGCCTTCCCATTTATCCTGCACCTTCTGCTAATGAGTTTGACCTAATCAGACATTCTATTTCACTTAGAAACAAATGAAATGTTGAGATATTTCACGGGGCGTTTTCATTAAAAAAAAAAATCTCACTCTGCATCTCCCTCTCTCTTAAAAAAATACAGCTGTCTTTGTCCCCATTCAAGAGTCGTGTTTTACCTCGACACAAAGAACTCTCTGTTCCCAGCATGTTTCTGGACATAATTGGATGGAAGGTTGTCGTGCTGTGGATGGCAAGCTGAAAGAAGTGTTACACAGAAGAATAACACATTTCATTACAGATAGCCTTGCAGTGAGGATGTTCAAGGGAACAGTGACTTATTGTGTTGTCTTAAGACCATGGGTGGACATCGTTTACAATATGATGTGATAATGATATTGCTCCTTCCTGCAATCCCTTTGACCACATTCCCAAGGAAAACACAGTCAGAGAGCTAAAGTGGAGGACATAGCATGCATAATGCATTTTATGCACTACATTCAGGAAGTTAAATGATGGGCTGCTTTATGACTCTGTTGAGTTTCTAAATACAAGATTCCTCTCTGAAGTGTGAATTTGTAATTTAGAGAAAGGTGAAGAATAAGAACCAGCTGATTATAAACACAGATAGAGGAAGAGGTACTCCACTACCCTAAGTCTTTATTTATACATGAGACACTAAAAAATTAACGTAGCTTTTACTAATTATCTCTTTTGATCAAGTATTAAAGCCCTATTTTTAAAAAATCGTGCACAGGACTGGAATGATAACTGAAATCTTAAGTGAATCAATTCATCGTCTCAATAGGAGCAAACAGCTGAACGTGAATCCTCTGTGGAGTAGGCAACACATTTGGAGAGTCAGACGCTGATACGCCACTTAACATCAAGTGATTATGAAGAGTTCACTGAGCTCCAGGTTACTCACAAAGCAGTTGAGATATTCAGTGCCTGGATTACAATTGATCTTAAGGTTGAGTGGGCTGTTGAATAAGTGTCGGCGCTTCATTAAAAAAATCTGATGCAGGATTTTGATTGACTGCTGCGGAGCATGTAAATCTGCTCTGCAAAATCGAAAGTATTTGCTGGTATTTTAAGACAGAAGAGAATACTGAACATCCCTTGGAAGCGATACAGATCTTTTTGGGGTTGTGTCAGGAAGGCATCCAGCATTGAAAAAAAAGAAAATCTGGCAAATCAAATGTGCGCCACTGCCTGCTGTAGTGACCTCTTGTTAATAAGAGAGCAGCTGAAAGTAGCTCCTTCTGACTGTACGTTCTCAATAAAAAAATAATTACTCCATAAAATGTGGAGCTATAAATTTACATAAGAGTTATGTTTTGTTTCTGCAAGATACTCACTAAATATTTGTTTCTTTTAATATCCAGTAAATCAGTGTTGTTGGGAGGTTCAAGTCCGGCTTTGAGATCAACATGTTTATGTATACAATGGATCAGAAGTCAAATCTAAGTTTAATTTTTCGGTTCCCTTAAAATCAAATTGGTTGAGGCTTTTATGACATCATCCATCCATCCATCCATCCATCCATCCATCCATCCATTTTCTTCCTATGGTATTAAAATCAGAAATAAAAGAAATACAAAGTGACTGAAGTTATTAAAAAGCAGAATATGAAAACAAGGTAATTTGATTGCAACAGATTAAACAGAAGCATAAATGAAATGCAAGTGCAGCAGCACTGCGTTACAAGACATTAATAATATTCCTCCTCTGAATCTAATAAATGTGGGAACAAATTAAAAGCTTATAGAACCGAGTTAAAAATCAAACCTGTTGTTTATGCTGCTTGCTCCAAAAATGTTCTGGTTTGCTTCTGGGGAGAGACCACAAACCTGGTGACCTGATGGACTAATGAGGAACATGTTTACATTTACATCCCATATAAACATGCAATGAACGTGGATGTGTTTTCCTTGATGTGGAGTCCAACAGAGCCAATTTATCATAGTCTACTTTTTATCTGTGAATTAAAGGGGATCTATTACTGTCATTTTCAGCTACAGACAGATGGCTGTGTGGTGTTTATATTTTTGTCACAGTCAATCTTGGCAGCTCTGGTGGACCCACTGCATTATGGGGTTAATACATCAATACACCCATAACAATTTATGTAAAAATACTCAGCATATGTTTACTTTATCCCAATTCCAAGCAATACAGAACACCGATATGGCTAATAATTGGATTTTACCTCTGTTAGAACCCATTTATAAATAAAAGTCCAATTAATTTTTTTGGATAAAATTTAGTTAAAAAAATACAAAAAAAGGAAAACACATGGGACACATTTTTGCTGTGTGTGTTGCATATGTAGTTCTTGCACCTGTTCCAATCAGTATAAGCCTTGTTATGGCCACACCTGATGCATATGTTTTGTGCCATCCGTTTTGGGTCTTCTTTTTGTTGCTATTGGATCGGGGAACGTCTCCTGAAATGCATTTTTAGGTGGCAGCTGGGATTAAAAGGTAAAAATCAGATTTGATGTCCTGCATAAGAGTAACTGCCATTTGTGTTGGCCCTGGTTGCACCACATTGGCAATCATGTAGGGTGGTCACCATTCAGTTTCACATTTTTAAAAATCCATATTTCTCCCCATGGTGGCTGCTGCTGGGCATGTTTTAGAACTAACTGATGGTCAGTGTCACCCTCATCTTCAAACTTACTGTCAGACTCTAAATTGATGGTACTGCTTTAGTTCACCTGGTTGAGCAGGTGACCCATGTACTGAAGGCCAGAGTCCACACTGCAGGGGTCTGACCATTCCCTGTGTGTCATTCCTCCTCACTCTCTCTCCACCCTCCTGTCTACTATCCACACTGTCCTATCCATTAAAGGCAAAAGGCCTTGTGTTCTGAAAACTCTTCCCATTCATCATCACCGAAATCTTCTCTCTCTTCTAAGGTTCTCTGAGCAGAACATCTTTTTGCTAGCTTGACTGATAAGGAGCTACAGAGGCAAAGCTATTTATTTGTTTTGTCCCATGATTTGCAGAATATAATGTGAGAAAATACAGAGTGATTCTGCAAAACAGAGGGGAAAATGAGCAAGAATGCGGGAGAAGACAGGTGTAGATGCTTAAAGAATAAACGTGTTGGAACCTTGTGCGGAAAAAACAGGAGCATAAAGACAAAACACATACATGCAGACACACATATACAAAAACACAACATACACTAACAACAGACCATGTAGGAGGAGGACAGAGCGAAGGGACACAGCACCTCCATACTTTTATAACCCACAGGTCCAGTGAACATGAACACCATAGTAGGGCTTGAATACTTTGGTATACAGAGGAGTTCATGGTTGACTCAATGACTGCAAAGGGCTCAGGTCTTGTGGCTGTAAAACAAGCCCAAATCATCACCCTTCCATCACCGTGCTTCACATTTAGTATGAGGTGTTTATGCTGATATGCTGTGTTTGGTTTTAGGGAGAAACATTTCCATTTTGGTCTTGTCTGTCCAAAGGACTTTGTTCCAGAAGTGTTATGGTTTGTTCAGATGCAACTTTACAAACTTAAGCTGTGCTGCCGTGATATTTTTAAAGAGAAAAGACTCCTGGCAACCTTTTGAAACAAGCCATACTTGTTCAGTCATTTTTAAAATTGTGCTGTCATGTGCCTGAGTTGTAGCTCTTGGAGTTTTTTTTTGCAGTTTCTGTGAGCATTGCATGGTCAGACCTTTGGGTGACGTCCACTTCTGGGAAGTTTGACAACTGTCTTGCATGTTTTCCACTTGTAAACAATCTTTCTCACTATAAAATGATGGCCTGTTTGTTTGTAAATGGTCTCATAATCTTTCCCAGATTGACGGGCAATAACAATTGCTTCTCTAAGATAATTGCTGCATTGTACACCTGAATGCTGAATGCTTTGTAAAGGTGCTCACATTTGCTGACAATCAGTTAATCAGCTGCATTTAATTAGCAGCACTTGGCACCTGCTTACTCTATTTATTCATATGGAAACAATAAGGGTGTACTTAGTTTTTCACAGGACTGCATACAATCCTATTCTTTTTCATGAGTCTGTAGCTCCTGTGCCCTTAAAGCCACCGTGCTGTAAGAACATTTTTTTTTTGGACTAGATGCTTCTTGCAAACAGAGGGTTTGAACAGCATGTGGATGGAGCTGTCGTGTGCCAGACAGCTCCATCCACATGCTGGATCATATAAAGGACATCCATTTCTTATGTGTGTACATAAAGAAAAAAACCCTGCTTGAACCAAGACTTTGGAACAGTCTTAAACCTGAGCTTTGGGCTCAGACAGACTACTTGCAGACTTGCTGACCTCATTACTTGAAACTTTGGCCATGGATAACATGAGCAGCACCCACTGTAACAGCATATGTTTGACAGTAAATAAGGAAGAGCATAATACATCCACTTTAACTTAGCTGTGATGTTTTATCTACAGCACTGTAATAAATGCACACTGACTGCACAAATACATTCTCTTTATGATTTATAAAACAACAAAAATAATAATAAAAAATTGGATCCTGGCTCAGAGGACTTAAAAATTCACATATTTTATAGCCAAAAGACAAAAGTACAGTATTATTTTTTGTCTTTGTCTATGTGTGTGTATGTGCATGTGTGTGTGTGTCTTATTAAGGTGGGTGGTGGTAGCAAGGAGTTACACAGAACATCATGCAGAAGTAGGATGCACAAACAATGTAGGTTAGCATTTATGAGGCAGCAGGACTATCTGTCTCGAACAATTCACCAGAGACAGCGTCTGCGTTTGTGTGTATTTCCATTTGTGTATGTGCATAACCTAAGGAGTAGTCCCTCTGAGGCCTATTTGTATGTGTGTGTATGTGTCCCTGCTACCCAGAAGAGAAAACACCAAAGCCAAAGTTTGCAAGCCTGTGCAGTAAGTTAGTTGTCATCAGTAAATAGCTGCCTGTGTGGTACTGGGCCAGTGGGCAGGCAAAAATAATGAGGACTGAAGATGGAGCCAGATGGAGCTTCACTTCACACAGCATGATTCTGCTCGACTTTCTAATGGACAGCTTTTTGTTACGTGAAAAAAAAAACTGAGGGCTGTGGGTCAGTTCCCTCAGTTGTCCCTTATGCCCAAAATAGAGGACTTTTATTAGTGCTAAAAATGCTGATCTGGAACTACTGAATGCCTTTGCAAAGTGATATTATCATGGTTTAGCAGCCAGCACAAGGGGACAGCTTTGTGCCTGGTCATTTTGGCAGTATTTTACTTTTAACAGGAAAAAAGAAGATATGGGCTGTAGATTCAAATACCTGTCTCATCTTTATTCTTCTTTATTTTAGCTCTTATCTAATATGAACTTAAAAAAACAAACAAATTCTAATACTCCTGAAAGATGTTATGTAATTGATTATGGCCCGGCTGTATTTTTTTTTTTTAGAGAACTTGGTGCTATATGAGCATCTTCACGTGCATGTGTGCATGTGTGCATGTGTGGAAGTGCGCCTTTGTTTTTGTGTCTGCAGCACTGACGTGTGCGCTTGCAGAACAAATGATTTAGTGGAGTGTGCAAGCATGGCCAGCTGTATTTGTCTGCTGTAAACCCCCCCAATCTGGTATCACCAGAGCACATTGTCTGAGTCACCCAAGTGTGTTTGTGTGTGTGCGCGCCCGCTTGTGTGTTATTCGTTTGTGTGGCTTAAGCCTGAACTCACTGTGAATTGTAGGAAATTGTATGAAAAGCAAGCTCTCTTTTAAAATGTGAGCTAAAGCCACACAGGAGTCACATAGCATGAAGTGATTGTGGCGACACTGAATGTAGCTGTTGGATGCTGTAATAGGTTGCCTGCTGTGAGGCCAAATATTACATCAGACTGAAGAGCTTAAAAACAAAGACTGTTAGCAAGAACAACTATTTTTACTCTGAAAAGAATAATTCTGGACATCGAAAGGAAAAAGATTATGTTAAAAGACAGTATTTGGTTGGGCATCGTGCTTTGAATTTTAGGGTGGGAAAACTCTTAGTACTTAACATAAACAAAAGGCAATAACTATTATCAAAATATCATAAAATCAAAGCTACTTTCTGTTTGCTGTTTTGAATTTAAATCAGTGACTCTTGAAAAGACAAATGCACAGACCCCAGCAGTATACTCAACATCTGCTCATGGTCATAAAGGTAATGAATCAAGAGAGTTTTCAGGGAACGGAAGAAAAATTAGAGCACAAATCACAGAAAGCAGCTTTATCTTGTAGCCATTATGGACCCATGTTTCCTAAAAGCTCCTTATGTTCCTTTAGTTCACAGTACTGTGAAGCTGATTATATGAACCACCATTTTAATTCAAAATATACACGGGGAAGCCATACTGTACTTTTAGCAGTTCAAAATTGTACTTTAAATAAAAAATAAAAACATAAATTTTTAACTAGCTTCACTGTCACAATAACCGACTCTTGTTTTTTTTTCTTTTGGAAAAAGGTTTCAGGATTTTGCCAGATCTTGAACAGGAATGTAAAAGAATAGAAACTGTAATTAAAGGTTAGTAAAATGAAGCAATAATGTTTAGTAAGACGTAAGAAGTGTGGATGGAAATCACTGTGGAAATTTTTAAGTTTGATCACATTATCTCACTGAGTGGTTGCTTGTTGACGGACGTGAGTAAAAACGAGGCCTCAATGTTAGTGAAAGAAACTGTAAGGTGGATTTTTTTCCCCTGTGCTAATGAATGTTAGGAATCTTGATTGTACTTCGATACTTCAGCTTATTGATGCAGGGAAGCACCAGTGCTCCTGACTCAAAGACCCTCTCCTCCACAGAATCCTCATTTAAAAGGTGCTCTATAAACCCCAGCACTGTGGCTAACAGGTGGATTTAATGCAGCTAGTCAACAGTGAAGAATCACTTACTGCTTAAGAGACAGAGAGTGAATGCTGACAGACTTTCCTTGGTTTTAAATATAAAACTCATTGCTGCATCCAGGGGCAACACAAAAAAGGACCCCCTTAAACTGCTTTTTAGTTTTGGTTTCCTTATTTCCACTGAGTTATTGGCTCTCTCACTTGTTGATGAATATAAACAAATGTAGGACTATTAGTGGCAACCAACCAGCCAACCTAATGACGTCACATTCTGTACTCAAACAAGGTGGCACTACTCATGCTCTAAAAACTGTAACTTAAAACACTTTTTTTAAAAAAAATCTAGCATTGCCAACAGTGTTAAATGTAAGGTAGCTGTTTAGAGTAGGGCTCCGTGGAGTAAATTAGGCTTAATACATGTAGTGATTCATGTCCACTTTAAGAATGGCAGTAGATGAATCAGCTGAGGGTCAGATGCCTCTTTTAGGTCCTGTGTCAGGTCTTTCCTGATGCTTCTAATCAGCTGTAGGTAGTTTTTAGGCTTGACACTTCTTTTGTCCATTTGTCCAATTGTCAAAATTGTTTAAATGAGTCGCTGCAAGCTGTGCTGAGATATATCAAGTTTTCAAGTTGGTGCAAAATTACTGTGTATTTTATGTCTGTCAAACTGTGTTATCATTTTCAACAATTCAGCTAAAAATACAATTTAAAATAGGTGCCTTTTTAAGCTTGAATGATTCATAGGTCAGTGTTGAGTGGCTGAAGAACTACTGACCAAAGGAAGTTTGGCTCCTTGTAAGCACAACATAAAGAAAGGTGGCTCAAGACTTTTGCACAGTTCTCTGGTTCTATGTTAAAACAAAGACAGAATTCTTGGGTCACTTCACTGTTGGACCAATGCAGTATGTAAAGCCTGGTATCATGTCATAGAATATAAATAACACTCCAAGTCATTTCACATTTGATCACTTGCCATTTTTTGCTTTCCGCTTGTCATTTAGCACCATAAAATGGCACACAACGCTTTAAAATGCTTAGACATGACATGTGCCTGAAGTGGCATGCTATTTATATGCAATCACATTGGTACCTAGTAACTTGAGACTATTTTATAGCGACTTTGTCATCACAGAACAAAGAAAAAGTCTTGCGGAGTAACAGGGAGGGGAGGAGATGATTAACTTGACAAGGATGGAGGAAGTG
The DNA here is from genome assembly GCA_030220045.1 of Australoheros facetus. Lineage (NCBI taxonomy): Eukaryota > Metazoa > Chordata > Actinopteri > Cichliformes > Cichlidae > Australoheros > Australoheros facetus. The sequence continues at coordinate 10,033 of JASGAU010410867.1, read as the reverse complement.
ATGGCTCTCAGAAAGCTGCTGTGTGGAAGAAAATATGGGGGGAATCCACACAGAGGGATGAAGAAGGACTGACAGAGTGACATGGATGGGTGTTACACCCTCCTCCATTTCTATTGGTCTTACAGTGATGAAAGTGTCAACAGCAAAGGCAGTTATCTAAGAGTCGCAGGAGGAGGCATAAAAACAGTGGGAGACGAAGAAGAAGGCATAAGGAGCCGAAAGAGAAGGAGAAACCATGAGAATGAGGTAAGAGTGTGAAGGTGGGAGGAAAGAGAGGAACAGCAGGAGGTATAAACACTTGTGAATCATAGGCATCTGGCAGGAAAGGAGAGGAGAGGGAGGTGGAGACTGAGACATGAGACATAAGGAGATGTGACAGAGTTAGAGAGTGGATGAGTAAGACAAAAGTAGACAGAATGATGGAGAAACTGAGAAGCAGAGATGGTTTGATGGAGACAGCAAAAAGATGCAAATGAGGTGGGGATGATGGAGAAAGATTGAGAAGTAAATAGAATGTAATACATGCAAAGTATGTTTATCCTTATGTCTTCCTCCGTGGCTTTTTTATGTATTTGGTTAGAGCTTGTAAGCGCAATGGGCTTCCCCTGCTTTTGTGGGAGCAAACGTGTGTGTGTGTGTGTGTGTGTGTGTGTGTGTGTGTGTGTGTGTGTGTGTGTGTGNGAAGAGGGGGAGGGAGAAAGAGAGTGAAAACTGACAAATCTTGTCAACTCGCTGTCCTCCCACATAATTTGCTGACAGCTTCTCTGTCCAGTGGAGGAAAAAAAAATTCCTTTTCTTTATTAAGATATTTATGGACCATTTATGGGAACAGTTTTTAGAAAGAAACAGTGACAATCAGCATTGAATGCCCTTTTTTTTGTGGGTGGGGATGTGGGGGNGGTGGGAGGGTGTGGAAGCTTCCCTTTGTTTATGAAACACATTATAGTTATGGAGTGATTCTTGGCATGTCTGGAGGAATTTTTCTTCAACATGAATTCAGTCTTTTGCTCAGAGTAAAGGAAGAATGTAACCGTGCATGAGTTACATTTAAACTCATGCAGCGAGAGCACAGGGGAGCTTTAACTGTGAATGTTCTGTTTCTGATAACAGCTGTTTGAATGTAGGTTGAACTCAAGTTCAGCTTCATTAGGAACTTAATGTGTTGTCATCATATTGTCATTAACTAATCTGAATTCATATAGATTTTAATTAAACTATTTTTTTTTCAACACCAAAAATAATAATGTTTGACTTTTTTTATACTTAACATGCACCATAAATAAATAAATTACTTCATTAACATGTGATCTGGGTCCATCTAACACTAATACATTATAGCTATAATCATTACGATCATTACATTGGACTGCTTGATGCAGTGTAATTCTTCCATGGTTCCCAAACAATAATGTGAAGTATTTCATTATGTATCTTAATTTTTTTTATGGCTTTAATCAACTAACTGTTGATGTTATGTTCATCCTTTGCAGATGAATTCATGAAACTTACCATTGTAATTTGCAGAAAGCAGCATTTTGATGTGTCTAATGTGAAACCAGACTGATCCTGTTTTACTTCCATAACAAAAAGATCAAAAGCAGACACCGTCTTGTGATGAGATCATGCCACCCGCGATGCCAGTGAGCTGTTGGACCACTCTCAGATTTGAACTCGGCTTTCATTTTGATGTTAGCTGCACACCTGAATTTTCGTCACGGCGTCGTGCACAGTTGTGCCACCAGCAGCTGACAAAATCTGTTCACAGTCATTTAAACACCTGCCAGACTCCTATAAACCACCTTTGTGGTACTTCATATGCCAGTAGACCAGATTTTGCCATGATGCGCACACAGAATCAAGAGATGAGCTGTCAAGGCTGGAAAAAAAGACTAACCCCAGTTTTGTGCCTGAATTGCTATATCGAACCAACCACCCAGTTGTGACCCGGCGGTTTTCAGTGCGCAGATGTCAACTGACAAAATAGATAATTTGTCACTGTTTTGAAAACTCCTCACTGGAACATTTCCAGATGTCATGTCCCTTTCAACCGTCTTCCTAGCTGTCATAAATCACTCACACAAATACTAATCACTTGGCTGTGTGACAAAATAATCCCAACTCACGATGGACTTTCTAGCTGGAGAAACAATGAAAAGACAAAATAAAACCAAATGTTGAGATTAATTTGTCACACGTGCTGATGCCAAGGTCAAGACTGAAATTCCACGCTCAAGACTGATGTGACTGTTCATCACTTCCAGCCCTTTATGTGCTATATTTGGTTTATGTTCCATTAAAGGCAAAGTTCAAGCGTGTTATAGTTTTATTTTCTCCTCAGCTCCTTCTTGCAGGAAGCCACAGCCTTACTCACAGTGTCATATCACAAGATGGAAAGAAGACACAATAAATTACAGAAATTAAAAATGAAGAAAAATAAATATTTAACTGGAAAACACAAGCATTTATGATGATCTATATATGGATTTTTTTTACACATATATTTAAATATTTTTCTATAACAACATTCTTCTTATTATTGTTATTGTGCAATTTGTACTGTACTCTAACTAATGGCTGCACAAAAAGTCGATGAGCCAGTTGTGAAAACCTCCCATCATGTATTATAGTTTCACTTTATGGAGTATTTCTATAGACCATCAACCCCCCAACAAACAAACAAACAAACAAACAAAAATTAAAGAGATAAGTATCGTTTAACTCTTTTCTGAGTCCCTCCTATAGTTAAGGATTATGTTAAGTAATAGAAACTATTTCATTAACCTGAAGAAAATAGTGGGTTTTTCTTTTCACTATAACTTGCAATAAAAATTCTGTTTTGTAAGGACTGAACCACACGTGCATCATTTAGGTTTAAGTGGATAAATGCACTGCTCCCTTGACCTGCAAAAGTACATAAAACACAATATTGTTACAGCTTAACAGGTTTTAAGAATTGTCGCCTTCTCTGATTATCTCCCCCAAAGCGTCTGAGTCCTAATTTAATCACTTGAGAAATTATATAACTATAAAAGTTGGCGGGAACTACAGTTTTTGGACAATGACCCTTTTCTTTTGCCTTTGTAAGCCACCACAGTGGATTTAAAACCAAACCATCAAAATGTGATTTAAGTGCAGACTTTCAGTTTTAATTAAAGAGGGTTGACAAAGTTATTGGACTAGCCAATTAGGACAGCAATTTTTATATGGATCCTCTTATTTTCAGAGGATCCAAAGTCATTGAACAATTGACTGAATTTTATGGCCAGTTGAGGACTGTTCTCTCATTATTCCATAATAAATTAAGCAGGAGTTTTTTGTAATTTATTCATTTGTAGTGAGTGTTGAATTTGTGTTTGGTAGCTTTTTTACGCAGCCTTCACAACAACAAATCAAGTCAAGAACAGAAGTATCACTTTAAAGGTCTAAAATCAAGAGATGCTTTTATGAATGGGAATACAGAGGGTTTACAACAGGATGCTAACCACCGGTTACACTAAAGAACAAGAAGACTTAGGCTGCACAGTTTTGAGAAAAAAAATCTTTGGACAAATGAAACCAAGATGAAATTAGAATCAGAATGATTGGAAGAGAAAAGGGTTGGAGAAAGAGAAACAGCTCATGATCCGAAGCATACCACATTATCTTTTATACATGGTAGGTGGAGGTAGTGTTATGGCATGGGCATGTATGGCTGCCAATGAAACTGGATCTCTAGTGTTTACTGATAACGTGACTGCTGATAGAGACAGCAGGATGAATTTTGAAGTGTACAGAGCTATACTCTTTGCTCAGATTCAGCCAAAAACTGATTGGACAGCTTTAGAGTACAAATGGATAATGACCCAAAACATGCTGTAGGAGCAACCCAAGAGTTTCTCAAAGCAAAGAACTGGGATATTTTTCAATGGCCTAATCAGTCAGTTGATGTCATCCCCACAGAGTATGCTTTTCAGTTACTTAGGAAAAATTGCAGGCAGGGAGGCCAACAAACAAGCAGCAACTGAAGGTGGCTGCAGGGGGTTAGAAAATGAGAGACTATGTATAAAAAATAATGGCTGTAAATTCTACTTTATGCAACTCTATTTAAGCCTCTAGTATTAAAGCTGAAAGTCTGCACTTCAGATCATACCTTGACTGTTGAATATAAAACTGTGGTGGTTTAGGGAGGAAAAAATACCAAAAGTCATTGTCCAAAAACTTGTGGGCCTAACTGTATTACATGCCAAATCAGCCTTGCTCTGCAACACATGAAAATGTGTTTCCCTTTAAAGATATACTACATACAGTGTAAATGTTGGAACCACTTACGATCTCTCTGATTACTTACAGCCAATGGTCTCTGAAGCTTTTTCTTCTGGCCTACAAGCTGCCTGCTGAACAAAATTCTTATCTGTAATGATGATAAATACTGTGGAGACCCTCCCTGGAAAGGATTTGTCAATAAATACCATGGCAACATCTTGTCAGTCGAATTACTGCCTCGAAGATTTACATTACTGCTGCATCAGCCGCACTCTCTGAGGATACAGTGAATATTCTTCAGACTCGGAATCGACGACGACCAAATACATGGCATTCTTTGTGGTAACCAGCCACCTGCTTCACACACACACACACACACACACACACACACACACACACACACACACACACACACACACACACACACACACACACACACACACAGAGTTTGAGGTGTTTGGGACATGCAAGGCTTAGGCAGACTCATAAAAACACATTAAACCATGATGGATCAGAGATTCAGCAGCAGAAGTCAGATAAACACAGGGAGGTTATGAAAAGGAGAGGAAGATAAGGACAAGAATGCCACGGAGCTCTTATGTTTCTCCTTTAATGTTTTTCCTTCTGCCTTCTTTTCTCCCTCCTCCTGACTGTTTTGCCTGCCATAATGCGAACATTAAAAATGTGCACTTACACACACACATACACACACGCACACACACACACACACACACTCACGCACGCACGCACACGCACAAAGCTCAAGGCGCAAGCCACCTACACTTAAGTCATTGTTCTCTCCTTCTTGCTCCCTCTCTCTCTGTGTGGTTTTAATTTTCAAAATGCTTAGGCTTTAATTAATAAGAAAAACAGAGAAGCCTTTAATTGAAAGCATTCCTGAGAATACAAACTACTACTCCGGAGGACTGCCCCAATTTCTCCCTCTCAACAGCATAATGCCCAACTAAAGCGTCACACTTCTCATGCCAGTGATTTCTTTCATCATGAATACTCACTCAGATACTGAATCTGTGCAGGCACTGATATTAAAAATGCCACTCATGTTAGAAAGGGTTGTAGTTATACAAACAGATTACCTCTCTCTAAACTGCTCTGACATTACTCATCAAAAGATAATAGAAAAGTCTTGCCAGTGGTCAGCTATACCTTACAAACTGCAAAAGTTGTGTCATAATGAAAATAAAATACCTCAATCACTGATTTGCATAACACAATAAGTTGTTGATAGAAGCTTTGTAAGTATTGTCTGAGCCAGTTTCTAAGGCAGCTGATCAAAATGACTTGGCACAGAGTTAAAACCTGCACTCTGGGCTAAGAGGATTACAGCTGAACATCATCTGCTGTCCACGGCCATCCGAAAGTCATTTTTGACTTTAAGGAGGACAGTCACAGTATTGTGTGCTCTGAGGGCTTGATTGGACCTATTGTACATTAGCCTAATGCACTTTGAGATACTCACACCTCACTACTGCTAACAGATGTGCAAAGATCCTCCACTTGCTGGAATAAAAACCTTTATTGTCATTGTGTTTATTCCACTGTTATGTAGTGTATTTGCTCTGTAATGTTATTATGGAACCAGTCACTATATTGAAACTTAAACTCATGATTAAGAAAATTAAAACTGGTGCCTGCTGACTAACTTTCATAATCGTTCTTAACTTTTGGAGGAAGATGTGCTCCCATTGGTCACATGGTGCACTGGCCTTCTGCAACCTGATGATCGCTGCTCCATCACACTACTTATTACATTTAACTTTACTCTGCAGCAAGGCCTAAGATGCATTGTTGGGTGTAACATGTTCCAAAGTAATCACATTACATGTTTCAGTAACTCAGTTAATTGTGTTACAAAGATTCTACATAATGGGTAGATAGAAAGAAAAAAATTATCAAACATTCAGACTTTTTCTTCCTGCCCAGTTGTGCTACAATCAGCAGGAAGGTAGGAAAATGGTTGAGCAGTATATGTTAAGCTCTGAAGACACCTGGACACACACATGCAGAGCACAGCGATAAGGTTAACAGTGATTTTATTAAAAAGTCTCTCTCAGGAAAACAGTCTTTTTAAAAAGTCCATTAGCAATCCTCACAAATGCCTCTCCTCTTTCCTCACACTCTCTCCAGCTTTTCTCTCCACTGCACTTCAGGGCAAAGACGAAGGTCTAGAGAAAGGAAACACAGGTGAGTTTTCAGAAGCAGCAGTTGATTGCATAAGAATGTTTGTTGAGGCAAGCTTGTTACCACAAACAGTGCACGGGTCTGGCATCTGCTGGGTGTATACTTCAGCTTCTTATAGTTGAACCCCTCATCAGGCCAATGACAAACAGGTGGGTAATCAGAAATACACCTCAGGTGAGTAACCAGTGAGGCGGGGCCCCACCTCTGGTGAGAGAGAACAACAAACACAGACACACACCCATTCAAACTGACAGAGGAGAGAGAGAGCAAAAAGGAAGAGAGAAAGAGAGAAAGGGTGAGTTGACCCAGGAGGCCAGGGGACCATGACAGTATACAAATTTTGAGGAGTGGTGATATGAACACTATGTTTAGTTTTACTGCACGAAAGGATGAGAGCGCAATAATAATGTGCAAATTGTATCCAGGACAGAAACAATTGCATTATACTGCTAATACCGCATCAGCTTTTTGCATGCATCTGCATGGACAACATGTTAATACAAAGCTAGTGAAGAATCCAGTGTGTTTTTAATGCTGAGAATATGCCGATGTTTTCTGGCACAAAATGACTTCATAGCATTTGTGAGAGATGTGTTTGAGAGATTATAGGTCAACGGAGCATTTAGAAAATTTTAAATACCGGCAATCATTTTTGGCAAATAGCACAAATGGAATATGATCCCTTTTTTTTGGCACAAAACCACAACATTGACGCCAGCCAAGCAACCAGAGCCTGGTAACGGGTAACAAAAGCAGTGATGATCAGCCAGGCTTGCAGGATTGTAGCCTCCGTTTCTACCCGCACATGTTTCCAAATTAGAATCACTGTGAGAATCACTTTTTAAGCGTCTTTAATATGGTTTTAAAGTTTTCTTTGTGTTTTCAGCTTTATGTTCAAATTTAAACGATAAAAGAAAGCTTTTGTACATCCTCATTAGGATACAGGTTTGTGTTGGCATGTGGGACTATAGCCTCAGGTTTATATTGTTAACTGGTAATGATGTGCCAGTGTATATTGCTTAAAAGGAGCACTTCATATTATGAGCCAACGTGATTCTACTGTAGAATCAGGTACAGGTATAAATTGATGCCTCTATGCTACAAGCCTGACTGCTCATCACTGCTTTTGTTACTTGTTGCTGATCAGGTTCCAGCTGCCTGACTGGAATCTGCACACACTCAGCTTTAACATGCCTCTGGGTTGTTGGCTAGCATTGTGTTAGCATGCTGTCCGTACAGATGGTTGCAAAAAGCCGATATCGTGTAAGCAGCAGTTGTTTCTGGCCTGGGTCCAGTTAACACTTTATGATCACATTGTTGTCCTTTCATGCAATAAAAATAAAAGCAATGCTCATTTCTCCACTCCTGGACAGCTCCAAAAATTTGTTTGTTACTTTGGAACATTTACACCCAGTGCTGAAAATAAGCCGTATATTTTTCATACCAAGAAATAAGTCACGGTTATGGAGTGTCACATGCAGTTGTACAATTCTAAAGTGCCTCTAAGTTTTTCTTTGAGTATTTCTTTTATCTAAAACTTCATCCTTCACTATAGTTCAGAGGGAGAGCGTGTATTCTTATTATTCTGCTACCTTTATGTACCAACCATAGTTTAGAATTGTTTTGAAGATTGAATTGAAAAAACTATAATCACTTAACCAGCAGCATGTATGGCTGTTAAAATACCATTACCAGCTGTAAAATTAAATTGCTTTTTATGTGTTGATGAACACATGGAATGATTGGCAATGGATGAATGAATGAAGAATCAGACCCATTGGCAGAATCTGTAATGGCATTTAAATCAATACAATCTTAAAAATATCTGTTCTTGGATTACTTGCAGTGATAGGCAGTAATTTTAATGTTCTGATGCTTTTACTTTTAATACTAATAGTTCATGTGTTCTTTTACTTGGGTAAAATGTTACATATTTCCTAATCTCTCTCTCTTTTCTTTTTATTGAACAGTGCCACTGCTTTCACTTAAAGCAGCTACGGTGGAGATTTCTTTAATAATATAACAAAAGTGTCAAATATGACAGTGTAAAATGAATGATTTATGGAGCTTTATAGTGAGTTTCAGCTCATTGTTTAGCTGTCCATCTGTCCTTTTATTGTTTTGAGTCAATCTCTCAGCTTTCTCAGTTATTTTCAGCCACAGCCGTCCGCTGCTCAAAATGCTATACCTGCTCAACAATACACAGCAGAGTTAGCAGCTACACACATGGAGCAGTTGGCAACAAACAAGGCAGATGTAGAGACCAAAAACAAAGGTAAAGGAGAATGAATACTGGGCTTAGCTTACACCCACCAGATGGTCAAAAACACAACTCCAAATCAATGATAACGCTTTCCAAAACAGTTGGCTATGTTAATAGAAACTGCTTGTGATCAGGTTTAGTATGTCAACTTGAAAAGATGATAATGTCATTGTGCTTCTCATTGGTTCCACTGCTGCCAACTGAAGAGAAAAACAAAATACAAATACAAAAAATATTTTTTTTACTGTTGCTCAACATAGTAAGACTATAAGTAAAAACCAATCTAACAATCCAACATACAAAATATGTTTTAATCACATTAGTCATTTTTGTGGCATTTGTCAACCTAATGATAATCATGATAAACTGGTCCATGTGCGCTGTTGCTGGTAAATACTGTAAATGTCACAAGTTAGACTCAACTAAACTACAGTGACAGCACTGCTGTTCTGCACACAAGACATTCTTCATGGTTCTGAGACTTTCTGAGTTTTACAATGTATTGTAGTGTCTGAAATGCCTATGTTAAACTGCATTTATGTTGTCTCCTAAAGGTGTAGGAAAATTCCAGCAAGGGGCCTCTCAGTTTGGGAGCTCATCTTCAGTGTTTATCTTTACCAAAAAAGGAAAGGTCTTTACTGGGGGTCTCTGAGCCCCTCCAAGAAAACTGGTAGAAACCAGTCTAGGTGTGACAATGTGTGTACCAGATGTTAAAGCCTATCCACAGTACTCCTGACTTCTCGCCATTACCCATAATTAATAGCGGAAGCCGGTAGTTTACTTCCATTTGCGCTGTTGTTTACGGTTGTGGGCTTGCCGTTCATTTAAACATTTTGACACTGCAGTTTCTTTTACCTGGCCTAAATGGTACCACATCGGAGGTGGATACAATGCAAAGATGTTTTAAAAAGCAGCGAGGTAACAGTGCCTCACCCCTCACTTGTGTAATGACATGAAATTATGGCCTGAAGTCAGCTACATCGACATTATCAGTTACCTTGTTTTTTTCCGAAGGTGTTGATGGCAAGGAATCACGTAATTATAAGAGCACCAGATTACCTTCAAAGCAATAAAATCAATAAAGTAATGCTGAACAAACAAGGCAACGTTGTTTTCCTTATAGCAGCTGTAGAGCTGAGCCAGAGCATCGGCCAAGCTAAGCACTTAGCATGGGTCATGCTAAGGGAAAGTGGAATGGTGGAGACAGTCAGCTGTTCCTGTATTGCCTGATTAGGGAAATCATGTAGTGATGCGGCAACTATTCTGTGGAAGGTATATCACTGATCTGGATATCAGAGTGTTCAGATCACTGAAACAGAAACACTG
>JASGAU010410864.1:49717-71629 GCA_030220045.1 Australoheros facetus | reverse complement strand
CTTCCTAAGTGGACAGTTTGATTTCACAGAAGTTTGATTTACTTGGAGTTATATTGTGTTGTTTAAGTGTTCCCTTTATTTTTTTGAGCAGTGTGTGTGTATATATATATATATATATATATATATATATAATTATTTTTCTTCTTTCACTATAAGAGATTTTCCCTGAATAAAATCATTTTTGGCACCTCTCAAAGAGGCTTTAGACACCTACCCGATAAATTCACCACCACTGCGATAAAACAATTGTGTTTTTTTTTTTTTTTGTCTTTTTTAACCAGCCTTGATAATTGCATTGTCACCTGCTTAAACATAATGGACATTCCGCTCTCTTTTGGTCCACGGCCTTTCCTAACTAAACCCTTATTTGTGAAAGCATCATATAGCTGGGACTCCAAAGGCAGGTGCTGTCAGTTAAAGTTGATTTGAGGTTTGCAGATGAGCACGTTACAAATGGGATTCTTAGAACGCGCTTAAGACAGAGTTGCTTTTATGTTTGGCATCTTTTATGAATCAAACTGAAGCACATGGTGTGGAAAGATTTCGCTTGACTCTCTGGACATTTTTTAAATGAGGCACATGTTCTTCACAGCTAATTTTTACTCTTAATTAAAGCCTCATGCCTCTAAGTTTCATAGTTCAAAACACAGCAGTTAAGATTGGGGCTACACTCTAATCATACTTGCATACTGCACAAGTTAATGACAGTTTGTATTAATATACTTTTTAATGCATTTAGGGAGCATCGCCCAACAGCAGCAGCTGAGACACCAGTGAGCTTTAAGACCATACTCATCCCTAAACTGAGCCTTCATTTTGATTTCAGCTACACAACTGTGGAGGTTTGAGACCTTATCCAGCACAGTAACTGCGCTGACAAAATCCGTCCCGACAAACAGACCTAAACTTCAGCACAAATATCTGTCAAAGTAATACTTTGCTTCGGTAGCTCCCAACACAGTAATGGCTCGGTCACACTAGAGTACAAACAGGAAGGCAGCCTCCTCGTGAGTGGGAAAACAAAACAAAACAAAACAAAAAAAGAAAAGAAATAAAAAAATAATAAAAAAAAAAATCAGTGGTTGTCCAGTGACTCGTAACCACTTGCAATGGATCGCTGAATGCCCAGAGGTTGAGCGTGGAACACTCTCAACCTCTGGGCAACCACTTTCAATCACAAGGCGACTGCACAGGTCAATTGATACGAGGCAACCCGTCTACAACAAACACGGTCTGACTCGAACTGACTGCAATCACTCTCAGAGAGATTGGCGAAGGTTTGCAAATAACTGCTGTCGAATTTATAAATGCAGACAGATTGCCAACTTGTTGCAATCAATCTACATCAGTCTGCACTGATGCGTGTCTCTTTGCAATAGGAGACTCGACTCAGCTGGTTGCGTTCTGGTTATATTCCTGTATAGAAACAGGGCTGCTGGGCACCTGAGTCATTTTGCAGCTAAATTGCTGCCCCGCAGCAACAACGCCACCATTTGTGGAGTAATTTCTGAATTTCTGTTTCAGTTCTATGAGGTCCTGGCTGCACTCTGAATGTAAGCAGTTAATGTGAATTTCTATGCATAGACGTCAACAGCCGTCACTGATTTATTACAGTAAGTTTCCAGTACTGCACTTTGCCACAATGACCTATTGGTGAGTGCCTCGAAAAGCAAAAGTTCTTTACCTAAGCTTTATTAAAAATAAATAAATAAAACTTAAAACAACCACTCAAGGTTTTAAACTCCTGTGGCCAGGATGCTGGCAGGAGAGCCTTTAGGTCCTGTGAGTTGTAAAGTCTGGCCTCTGTTGGCTGGTTTTGTTCCATTTTATCTTTTGTTTGTCTTGAACCAACATGCTGCAGCAGGAGTACTGACAGGGACTAGAAAGAGAGAGCATATTTCTCCCGTACAGGTTTCTCTTCATTGGCTCCCTCCCTTAGTTATGGTGCAATAGGCCTAGTCTGCTGGGGGGTTTCTGTGATGCATTAGTCATTAGTTAATATTAATCTCTGGCTCTCTTCTACAGTGTTTCTCTTGTCATGTCTCTCTCCCCTCACCCAGCAGATGACGGCCCCTCCCTGACCCTGGATCTGTCTGAGATTTCTTCCTGTTAAAAGGGAGTTTTTCCTTCCCGCTATCACCAAGTGCTGCTCATAGGGGGTCGTCTGTTTGTTGGGGTTTTCTCAATATTGTTATAGGGTCTTTACCTTACAATATAAAGGGCCTTGGTGCTATATAAATAAAATGTAATTGAATTTGCTGATGGTCAGACTGGTGATCTGGGGAGTTTGAAGCCCAGGTCAATGTCTTGGAGCGCTCTTATATCTCTTGAGCCATTCCAGAGCAGGTTTTGTGGTGTGAGGGTGTGCACTGCTCAAACCACCTCAACTGTGGTGAGTTCTTTCGTGCCACTGAGCACTGGCAAATAGTGTATTGAAAAACAAGGAGTTTGTTTTCGGCTACACCTCACCGCCCAGCCTACTACTGAGCCTTTCTCCACAGTAAAACTCAAGTTTGTGGGTGATTGTGATGTTTTGACACGCCTGAAAGGTTGAAGCACGCACTGCAGAAGGCACAAGTGCAACTGGTCAGATCAGGACTTCCAGGGAGAAATGTGCTAGCAGCAGCAGCAGCCTGGAAGCGGAGCAGCGTCGCCCAGATGGAGTCCTTGAAGAGAAGGCCGGCCAAGTTTGAATCAGCCGTGATTTTTCATGTTTATTGGTAGAAGTGCACACTTTTATGAGTGCACTGTGCGTTTATGGATATGAGAAGAAATGGCGTATAGAGCTCATCATATAATTTTTGTTGTATGAACTTTCCACTTTGTATATATAAAATACATGTTAAACTCAAACTAATTAGTTTGTCATATGTTGCACATGTTGTGCTCTCTCTATGCAATATCTTAATCAACTGATACAAATACTGTTAATAATTCAAGCCTCATTGGTGTACTTAATCTACCTCATTTTCTAATCTTCCTAATAATTCATTTGTTGAGTGATTAATTACACTCATTTATGTCATGTGGAAACAACATTTGTTTTTAATTGTGCATGTCTAAAGAATTTTCCAGTCATCCCATTTATGTTCACACTCAGTGTTTGGAGCTTTGGTCACCGCAGGGTTCCACAGATTCAGTTTTTCTCTTCGACTCCTCTGCATCCGCAAGCGATCAGATTTTCCACCATTGCACCATATGTGGCATCACAGTTAATTACTCAAGAGAAATTGGCTGAAGACGAGGCATAACAGCAGGTGAGGAGCTCCAGCCCAGAGCTAAACCAACACTAACTGGTCAAGCTCAGCTGCCCTCACTCTTCCACTGCCTGAGTCGCACAGGATGGACTCATTCACGCTGGTTGGCCTTCATTACAGATCAGGGAAGGTGCAATTAGTAGCAACCCCCCTACCAGTTTATAATTACCTTAAGATACCCACTTAAGCAGAGAACCTTATAAATCAGTTCCTGTTGCCTATCACAGCCTGGACGCTACATTATGCCAACAGATGTCGGCTGCAGCCATGGACAAGCCCCTCGGTGGCCGTGACAGCCAACAACACTGCGAGCTTGTCTAATGAATAAGAATGGCCTTTAGGTTTGGCTTTACAGGACTTTTTGCCTCAGGATTATAGCTTTATTTCTTGTGAATTGAGAAATAAGAGGGAAATGAAAAAGGGGCAGAGAACAAAAGGTCAATTAAGAGTTGGTGAAATGCAACAGATTGCGGTTTGAAGTGTGCCGTGTCTGTGACATTTGTGGCATTTATGCAGGAATATTATTTCCAATTTACAAATGCAAACAGTAGAAAGGCAGGTGTAAAGTGAAAGGTTGTGTCCTATTTTTTTTTTTTTTTTTACTTTGAGCCAATTCTTTGATGGAGTTGCTATTTCTAATCTACACACATTTGCATACAGATAATTGAACAATGTAGTGACAAAAAACAAAAACAAAAAATTACAAATAGAGTATCTTAATTGGACACCTGCTGTTTCATAATCATGCAAAAGTATTTTGGGTTTAGACTGAAGGGGAAATGTAACACAAAGCAAACAAATTAGCCTATCCTACAGACAAATCCTCCAAAAGACTTCCATAAACAAAGCACAGATTTGGCAGGTTTTATAAGGGTGAGCTTTTGTTTATCAATAGCTATTCCAAATGAGGAAAGAAGATCCTTTGCAGCTGAAAAGTTGGCGCAGGCTGGCTGCTTCCTTTTTCTCTTTTGTGGTTTCTCTCTTTTTTGGTAAAACTGTCAATTTGTTCTGTAATGTGAAACACTGTGAAAACTAATGAAATCCAAATTATATTTATTTGTAAATGGCTGGCCAGTTATTCAAATGGTTATTTTTAATGTCTTATGAGAGCACATAAAACAATAGGAACGTTGACCTTAACAGGCCCGATATCATCAGAGACCAGAACAACAGCCGAATCTACGGATGCCAAAAATTCCTTCAAGAGGTGACTGACTAAAGACTACCAGTTGTGCTGTGATGACATTCCTGTCCCTGAATTTTAAAATAAATTTAATGCCACTATTGAGGAGATCACCCGCAACCCCATCTCACTTGTGTTTGCGCCAAGGAAACATATAGTGTAGCAGCAGCAACAGAATGAAACCCCCCAGACTGTGTGGAAAAATCAACACAGCTTTAATGATGAATGCCTCTCACTAAAAATAAACCTGAATGAATCTCAGAGGTTTAATGAACAAAGTTTGTGCAGAGGGGATTTATCTTATTGGAAAGATGAATTCACTTTCAAGGGAGGTATACTGACAAGAAATAAATGTCTTTTCAAACTGTAAAGAGGTTTCATATCTGCCACTGAGCAAGATTCATTCAGAGAAGAAAAAAAAAATGCTTTGTGTGTCAGTTTGAAGATCCACCATGAGGAATTCATGAAGAAAAGAGGCAACAACGTCTACGTGAAGAAGCATTGTTGTGAACACAGACGAAGAGTGAAAAGGCTAGCCTCATCATGCATATGAAGCACATGCCTGTGAATTGTTAACGACTACATTGTTGTAAAAATTTGTGTGTATGAAATGAAAACAAAAATTCATCCATTCTCTTCCACTTATCCTGTTCAGGGTCGCGGGGAGGGCTGGAGCCTATCCCAGCTGTCATGGGGCAAGAGGCAGGCACACAATTTTGAATCACCAGTGAACCTAACCCCAGTAACTGCATGTCTTTAGACTGTGGGAGGAAACCGGAGTACCCGAAGAAAATTCACACAGACACGGGGAGAACATGCAAACTCCACACAGAGAGATCCCAACTAAGGTGGAATCAAACCCACACCTTTCTAGCTGTGAGGCAACAGTGCTAACAGTTTTGTATTTAACATAATTATCAGCATAGTAACATGATATACTGAAAATGATCTACATCACTGTTTTAGCTGTTGTGCAGGAAACTACAAAGACCCGAACAAAAGTGCAGTACTACGTGTATTTTGTTACAATCTTTCTGTGGTGCTGACTGAATCACAGCTGCTCCTGCTCACATGGTTCATTGTCTTCCATCTTTGCACAGGCTCAGTGGAGACTGTCCTCCAAAGAAAAACAAGACAAAATCCACCAAGTCCACAGAGAAATGGATGGATGGGTCAACAAAATGCAGAATTTTAACACAGGAGACAGCTGTTCCTTTCCTGTTTCCAGCAGGACTCTCTGTTATCCATGACAGTGATCACTCCCCAAACCTCACGGATTTTTTTCACCCCACTGTAACCATGACAATAAAGATTCCCTAACTTTGATGAATTAGCCAATTAGCCAAAAACCGTGATGTTTATCTGTTAATAGAAAGGAAATCATTTCTGAAGTGAGCCAGTGGATTAGGTGAAAATCATTTTTAAAGTGGACCTATTCATAAAATTCATGAAACCAGCTGCTCCTTATTTTGGAGGGAATTTGTTTGTAAAATAAGCATGACACTCTTCTAATTATAATAATTAGAAATAATTTCTCAAATCTGGAGAAACTATGTGAAAGAAATCCAAATTGCCTACATTTGTTTTTATTCATGCAAATTATTACTACTATTATTATCATTCATACATTTTCCTCAGAAGTATTTAGGTTTAGAGACGAGGAGGTTACTAAAGTACAACATACTGTATGCTGGGAAACCTGTCATTAGCCTTAATCATGATAAGAATTGTTTATTCACAATCATGGCAATTATTACTGAAACAAATAAACAGTGGAAAAGACAAAAACTTTTGATTTAAGAAAATTGGAAAGCATGACACAAAAAGCACAATTTACAGGAAGAACAACGATGCACAAAATAAGGAATCTGAAGAAAGTAGCCAAGAAGTGGTGAACTGGGAATCATTGGAAAATGTACACTATATGGACAAAAGTATTGCCCTATATTTCTTAATCTCTGAATTCAGATGTTTTCAGTCCCAGTGTCACAGGTGTCAAATCAAGCACATAGCCATGCAGTCATCATCATACGTTTGTGAAAGAATGATCCGTTCTGGAGTGTTTAGGAACTACAGCAACTCAGCCATGAAGTGCCAGACCATGAAAACTCTATGGGTAAATGTGCAGATAAATTAAATGACATTTTACATCCTCAACATGCAGTGTACAAATGATCTAACCATAAAAACACTAACATTTTTGTTCAAGGGTTGAAACCCTGCCAGGGGACCTATGGGCAGTCTTTGTCCTATTCCAAGCTTGGATCCTCTACTAGAGGCCTGGGAGCTTGAGGGTCCTGCGCAGTATCTTAGCTGTTCCTAGGAGTGCACTCTTCTGGACGGAGATCTTGGATGCTGTTCCTGGAATCTGCTGGAGCCACTCTCCCAGTTTGGAGGAGTGTTCCAATTACCACGGGATCCACACCTTCCACATCCTCTCTCTAGCTCTTCTCTCAGCGCTTGGTATTGATCGAGCTTCTTGTCATTCTTTTTGATGGTAATGCTATTTGGTATTGCTACGGTTTTCTTCCCCTGCTTGTCGGTGATGGCTAACCAACTGGACATAGTAGTCTGTGTCCAGTTGGTTGGCCATCACCCGTTTGTCCATCTGTATCTGGAAGTCCCACAGGATCTTAGCTTATTCATTCTCAACCACCCTTGGGGGCGTATCCCATTTTGACCTGGGGACTTCCACACCATACTCTGCACAGATGTTCCTGTATACTATGCCAGCCACTTGGTTATGGCGTTCCATGTTCTTGCTCCTCTTCTTTCAATCCTTTTCGGCTGTCTTTCTGATGTATTCATGGATCTTTCTTGTTTCATCTAGGACAGTGGTTCTGACACTCACTAGTCCTCGGCCACCTTCGTTCCGCTTAGCGTACAGTCTCAGGGTGCTGGATTTGGGGTAAAAGCCTCCATGCATGGTAAGGAGCGTTTTTGTCTTGATGTTAGTGGCTTCTATTTCCTCCTTTGGTCAGCTTAGTATCCCAGCAGGGTATCTGACAACTGGCAGGGTGTGGGTGTTGATTGCCCAGATTTTGTTCTTTCCATTCAGCTGACTCTTCAGGACTTGCCTTATTCTCTGCAGGTACTTGGCAGGTGCAGCTTTCCCATCTCTTTGGTAAATCCCGTACACAATTGTGACTTCTGCAATTGGCTTGAAGATGGCCTTGAATGTTGTTCTCCACATCCCCATTGAAGTCCTGATGATTTATTTATACACACACACACAAATATGTAGTGTGTAGTTTCTTATATGTAGAGGATTCTTTTAGATCCCAGTATCTGATGGTCTAATGCTAAAAGACAAAGTTGTTGCATCTATAAAGAGTCACAACTGCAAATCTTTTATCATTACTAATTGGTAGGAGTGGGCGGATGGGTACAAATATCGATTGCAACTCTGACATTGGTATTTGATCGATACTAGCTTGATAAGATCGTTGCTTTAGTTTCTCTGTCTCCTTTAAGTTCATATGTCGCTCCCATTGATCAGAAAGACGACGTGTCTGTGCAAACACCTCCTGTCATGCAGGCACGCTTTGCTCCGCCCCCTCCTCCCTGCTCTGCTGTGTTTAGTTGCTGTGCGGTCACGTGATTCAGCAGCACTGAGCAGAGATGTGTAGGCTGCAGTGAGTGAGAAAGTGGAGCATCTTGTAGAGGTTCTTTACAGATGTAAATGAAAACACTTGAAAACAGCGATGCACGCTGGAAGGAAATTCTCTACTGTGGCAAAACCACTAACTTATATAAAGACATGAAAGACCACGAAAAAAACAAAAAGACCCCCAGCACAGAGACAGATTCACTGTCACAGTGCTTTCAAAGAATATCCAGGTAGATCATAGAGTGGCAAAATTAATGTTTCATTCATGAGTCGTCAGTTTTTCAGCATTAGTTAATGTTGAAATATTGTCATTTTATGTAGTTGTTACTTTAGTAAACTGATTACCTGTAGACTATATTCAGACATTCAATATAATATCTGTTTTATTTATAATACACATTTAAACAACAGAAGCTGACCCAAAGAGGTTTAAAGAGCTTTATAAGAATCGGGATGGTCATTGGTCCTGGCCCTGTATTTATTTGGTACTGGATTGATACCAAAATTTGCAGTCTCACACACCACTAATAATCAGAGCAAATATATATTGGCCAAAGTTTCTGGCTGTAATGTTTGTCACTGCAGATATTCCTGATGTCCAAGCTCATATGGGATATTAGATTGAATTATGGCTCAAACATGCATTAGGTGTAGAAGATGTCATTTCCAATCAAGAATAACAAATTATTTGTAGCAGGCTTAAGGTTTGTTTTCAGAACCTTAACACAAGCGAGAGGAGGAGGCAGTGCCCACAAGCACCAGATTCCATTTGCAAAAGTCAAAAGAGGAGCAGCTAATTATTAGAAACTAGACTTCAGGGAGGGAGACCTGAAATAACAGAGGCTAAAGCAACTAGTTTCTCACTGACACGCTGCTTTAAGGCTCATTCTGAAGTGCGAAATATGCAAAGCTACATCAGTAGAGTCCAAGAAGTCCACTCTAATAATGCAATGTAATCTAGCAAGGCAACTCTACATTTGATGCATTTTCCCCATTTCTAATGTAATACTGCCCTGTAAAATGGCAGGTGTGTTGTCTGATCTGCAGCATAATTTGTTCCTTCTAACAATTGTTCTGTAATTGGTTTTATACAATAAGACACTGTGGTTACAGTTTGGTTAGTTTTTAACAGAAAAATCTCTTGATGTGGTTTATAATGAAACAACTAGTTAGGTTAGTTACAATTGCTATATATGTTATTTTTTGTTAGCTCGCAATAAATTTGTAGTACAAGAATACAAAAGACTGACACCTGGTATGCCATTCCTACTAATCATGGCAGTAAAGCAAGTCATGCACTTCCATGACCGATTTGATGGAAGACTTGGAAAAATATTTGCTACATCATCTGTAGATTTTTAATAGGACTGTAAGGGTCATACATCATATGCAACAACCTGCATTGTCTTGGCTTGCATTATAAATACCACCCACCTTGTGCCCACTGTGGCTGTTAACAACAACAGTGTTGGCATGTCACAATAAAATAAACATATAAATCACGTCTGAGCGACCCAGGCTGTTAGTTTAAATCATTTTTTTCTTCAAATGTATCGTGTTCCTAATAATATAAAAGTACATATCTTTTAGACATATTTTGCTGTAAACATACTCCTAAAAGATGATCTGAAAAAAAGCCATTACCTAGAGTTTAATTTCACATTTCTGTCATCAGAAAAATAAAACTCCAACTGGGTACTGACGTTTGAAAAAGAGTGTGACCGTTTCATTTGTATAAAGTCTGTGCAGCACTGTGAAGTTTACAATCGTGCCTGAAGACGTTTCAGATTCTGACACTTTTCTTTGAGAGACTGAGATTCCTTTCAAAAGTACTGTTATTCACCTGAAAGTAATGACAGACATAAACAGTGTTTTCTATTCATGGTCTAACCTTCCTGCATAGCTTTGATTTGGCCTTGGCGGCAAACATCACAAAGATAAGAAATGCTTCAACAAGAGAGATCTGGTCAGCTCAGTTCAGCAACTGAGCGAACACAAACGCAAAAAAATTGAGAATCTGCCAATCTCCTCATTTCCTCCTCATGTTCTGAGCTGACCGAATGCTTTAAGTGATTTTCATTTTACTTATTCTATGCAATGAAATGTTTCATGTACATTGTGCTAAGGTCACACTAGGACAAACACATTACAGTTGGAAACTGCGGCACGACCAAAATTATTGCAACTGTGTGCAATGAATTTACAGTCGTGTTGCCTTTGAAATGTTGCTTCAAAGACAGGGACCAGGTGCATCAAGACAGCAATAGGATGGAGTCAGTCTGCCATCAGTCTGCTGTCAGTTTGCAATTGAATGGGGTCAAACTGGCAATTACATTCAATCTGTTTGTGATGATAAAATGGTGAAAATTGCAAGCCAGTTGCCATCTGTTGCAAATCTGTTGCTGTCTACATACACAGAATTTTAGATTAAAAAGAAATTCACATTAACTGCTTGCAGCCAGAGTCCAGCCAGAGCCTCACAGCTTTGAAACAGAAATTCCTACACAAATAGTGATGCAAAATACAAAATCACATAGGCGCTCTGTGCTTTTATATACAAATATAATCAGAATACAACCAGTTGGCAACTGAGTTGAGTACTCTATTAGAAAGACGCGCATCACAGACGAGCTGTACTTAGAGGTGCAGACTGACTGCAACATGTTGGCAATTATTTGCATACCTTTGCCAATCTGTCAGAGTGATTGCAGATAGTCTGAGCTGGACCACAATTGTTTGGAGACAGGTTGGCTCCCACCAGTCAACCTGCACAATCGCATTGCAATCAAAAGTGGTCATCTAGCGGTTGACGGTTTTGCACACTGAACAGGCTGGGCACCAGCTGGTTGTCACAACTATTCGCAATTGTTCTCCAACAGCAAAAAGAATCACCAGGTAAACACCAATTTTTTCCTAGTCACAGGTCAACCGGTGCATCAGAGGGTCATGTCACTCAAAATGGAACCCCCCCCCCTCCAATTCTTATCTGCCTACCCAAACTTGCCTACTCCATGACCTTATTCTTCATGCAGATTAGTGGTGGGCTACTTAAACACTTAACCCAGCAACCCGGTTAAGGCCCCAGCAAGCTGGTTACTCACCTGACAGCTCTGGAAGTGTACCCAGGCCAAATGCACTAACCGCACACCACACAAAAAAAACAAACTAAAAAAACAAACCAACAGGTCCAAAAGAACCATGTTGCTATTCCTACAGAGAGAGAGTCCACATTAGCCAAAACTCACTGCACTAGAGAACCATGCAATCACTGTTAATACCACACATCTACCTGAGTGTGCAACACACACAAGCTGCAGGACTAAACGTACCATTCTGAGACACAACTCAAATCAACCAGAATTCAAATTCTATTCAACATGCATCTCCCTGGACATAGGGTACAGCAAACAATCCACATTGCATCACACAAACCCAATGTCCAGGCAGCACCTCACAACATCACAATAGCAACAAACAATTCCAGCATGATCCCGGATGAGCCCCCACTTGTCATGAACCAGGCCGCACGGCCATGACAAAAAAGGGAGACGCACAGAAATGCCAATTAAGTTTTTTTTTTATTATTTAAAATTAAAGGAACAGAAGCAGAACTCAAACTGATCATGATGGGTAGTCAGTACAATCAGTAGTGTCAGTGAGTGCATGAGTGAATAAATGGTGTATGTAATCTTGCCAAGTGCAAGAAGCCAAATGAAAAGTCAAAGTAGTGACTCAAGGAGGAGAGCCTCCCATCAAATGATCTGTAGGAACTTGCTTGCAGAAAGCCTGCCACACAAGCAGGCCAAACTGAAGGCAGGGCAGAGTGGGTCGTCACAGGCTGCCGTCCTATTTTTACTGTAATGTGTTTGAGCCATTAAAAATACATATCTAATGTTGAAGGAGTTATGTATACGGATACAATTCTTATTTGAGATGAAATGGTAATTTTAAACTCAACTTTAAAATCAAATTTAATATTTTTTTCTCTGCCCTGTAGTATTATTTATCCATCTAAATTGTTCTGATGTGAACTGCCCAGTTCTGGAGATATCAGCTATAGGAATGTCTGCTTTCTCCTGAATATCCTGAAACTTATCGTATTTGGCTTGTAGTGCTAAAACAAAAACACAAACAAAAAAATAAACACTTTTGAAAAGATTAGCATCTTTTTCCAGCAATCATGACTCATTGATTCAAAAGAAAAATTCATGAACCTTGTTTGGAGCTGGAGTTGTACATTTGCCAACCAACGAAAGCAAGCAGCTAGCTAACAGCTAACGGTCCTTCTGCAGTAAAAAGAAAGTAGTTCCCACGTGGAACTGCTCAAAACAAGGTCTGTGGATTTTTTTTTTAACTAAGAGGGTAATGATTTCTGTTAAGAGACACAGATGCTGAGGTTTTCAAATTTATTTTTTGTCCCTTTGACAAATGCTATTTAGTTTTATTATAGTTGACTGAAGGCAGATATCTTGAAGGCAGATACTTGCCTGACTGCATTGTGTAAAGTTTGGTGGAGGGGGGATTATGGTGTGGGGTTGGTTTTCAGGAGTCGCGCTCAGCCCCTTAGTTCCAGTGAAAGGAACTCTCAGTGCTTCAGCATATCAAGACATTTTGGACAATTTCACAATCCCAACTTTCCAGGAACAGTTTGGCCCCTCCCTGTTCCAACATGGCTGCACACCAGTGCATAAAGCTGGTCCATAAAGACACAGATGAGCCAGTTTGGTGTGAAAGAACTTGACTGGCCTGCCCAGAGTCCTGACCTCGAACCGATAGAACACCTCTGGGATGAATTAGAGCGGACACTGTAAGCCAGGCCTTCCCATTCAACATCAGTATCTGACCTCACAAATGCGCTTCAGGAAGAATGGTCAAAAATTCCCATAAACACTCCTAAACCTGTGGAAAGCCTCCCCAGAAGAGCTGAAGCTGTTACAGGTGCAAAGAGTAACAGCTCTTTGCACCCTATGGAACTTTAGGGTCTTTAAACCCTATGGATTAAGAATGGATGTTGCTCACGTTCACATGCGTGTGAAGGCAGACGAGTGAATACCTTTGGTAATATAGTGCATCTAAACAGCCAGCATCTCTAAAACTGGGCAGCTGACACCAAAATTGTCTAAATGGATATATGACATTATAAGACAGAGCAGACATCTATAAATTTGATTTTGGAGATAATTGGAGTTAGTTTGAGAAGTCTTTTTTTTTTTTTTAAATACAGTTAATTCAATAAGGTCTTATTTTTTTCATAAAGTTTAAAAAGCAAGCAGCCTTTCTAAATGTTTCCTTTTCTGAGGTATACACATTCACATGTGAAACAGTTTTTGTGTTATGACTGTGGCTGTTTCACCTGTCACAGTTACTACAGCTTCACATTTGAAGGTCAGCAAGAGGTAAAGCCTTTCCCCTCACGTTGATTCCTGGTGACACGCGGTGCTGCACTCTGACAGAAGCTAAAGGAATCCATTTTGGACACATCCTCAACCCCTTTGTCTGAAAGGCTCTTCCGAAATATCAATGTAATCATTTCCATCAGCTGTCTTTGTACGATTATTTACAGCTGACATGACACACTCACCTTTCATCACCAGGCATTACTGAGTTTTTTTTTTTGACTGCTAAAAATCTGACAGATACAATGATAGCGTTTAGCAACATGATTGTCAGACTTAACAACCTCCAGGTCTGTTAATAAGCTTCACTCTTTGTACCATGTCTGAAATTTGCAATATTTTTACGCACTTTTCTCGCCTCCAAGAAATGAGTTCAGCCTTAGTCAAGCCTCACTTCACTTCCACACCATATCAACATCATTTGTCATTTCTCTTTTTTTAAATAATTCGCTCAATATTAGCAAATTAAATGAGCTTTTTTTCCTCTGCCTTTTCGCCCCAAACTTTTGTGAGAAATTATAGGTTTCTATGGTTGACAAGACAAAGCCGGACAAATAAATCAATACAAAGCAAATGAAAGCAAATTGAATCTATTAAAGCAAAATTACTGGGAGAAAAGAACCAAACACAATGTAACCCGCAGAAGCATGGCCACAGACAATTAATGACAGTGGGAGCAAAAAGGTGCTGGCTCATTAAGCCTGGCCAGGCCTCTGCATGAAGACAAGGCCAGCAGTCAGACCAAAGCAGACCAGCACAAACCAGTCTGCTCAGCTGCAGCCCCACAGGGAGGTAGCCTTCTACCTGTAGCCACTGAAGGCTAAAAACCAGGGATCTGTTTGACTTCCATAAACATAAGAAAAGATAAATTAGAGAATATGAGCTTTCCTGTAGCCGCCTTCTTCCCCTCAGCATCTCCCACGTACCTGCGCCCCCCTCCCGTAGGAATGGCAAGCAGCAGGGTGCCACAGAGGACCTTCAGATCAGTGTGAGCCAGCGAGGGGGGCTCTCCCGGGCAGCAATGAGTAATTAGCACTAATTAGTGGCAGTGATTAACCACACTGGGGAACGTGGGGGCCGGAAGGGAGCAGATTGATAGAGCTGGCCCTCCTAACCCATAGAGGCTCCAGTGCATCTTAAGCAGGGGGTGGGTCAGCTGGATGTGGCTGCCAGCCAGATGCTATGGCCGTGAATAAAGGTGGAACATGCTTCGGGCATCCGTAAAACCATTTCAGCAACAAGGAGGTGAGGGCTGGTATGCAGTTACTGAAGCATAAGTTTCAAATCAAAAGGCTGTCAATTCATTACACCCCGAGGCAGGGTTATTCAAATGAGGGTTCTTGAGTGGAATTGGACCCTCGAGTCATTTCAGAAAGGTAATTTGAGTGATTCTGAGCAGCTAATTGATAATCGTATTGATTAATGTATTCAATAAAATGTCTTATCTTGGGGTAATTTCTACCAATAACAGAATAAATTAGCTGGTTACTAGTTAGCAGCCTTGTGCTGCTCCTGTGCTAACAGCACAAGGAAATGAGTGACTTATAATAGCTGACAAAATGTGAGAAAACAGGTTACACACTGCAGGAACTCAGACAAGTTTACACGCACTGCAGTGACCCAGTTACTGAAAAACCACAGAAAGGCAACTTCAGCAGAGGCTGTAGTTAGCTCACACATTTTCATTTTATTTGTTCTGCTGTGAAATGTTTATGCATTATACTTTGAGAGTCCACTTCTTTTCACTTTCAGTACAGTCAGACTTAAATAAATAAAAATACTGAATATTCCTTGCACTGCGGTGTCATACTTTTCCCTGTTTCCTGGGAGTTTTAAGCGTACATTCATCCTTCAGCCACAACTGTAAAAGCACTGACACGGGAAGTTCATATTAATCATTATAATGTACGGCTCTTGTGGGAAAACATGGGTCCTGGCATTCATATGAATGCTACTTTGAACATCACTCATCCCCCGCCCGTAGCATTAGCGCTCCTCTGCCACAGCAGCCTCCCCCAGCCGGGCAAATCATCAAGCAAAACCACAAGAGGAGGAACATAACCAACAGAACATAACCCTCCAAACTAGTTGCTAATCTGTGCACCTGTGCGATGCACAAGAAGCAGCCTGGTTCACAGAGGCTTCACCCTGAAACCTGGAGGACCTGAAGGATCTGCTGTCCTCGTGACAGACACCACAGGACACCCCCGAAGTAGTGCATCATGCTCACAGGATCAGAGTTGTTTTGGGGACATACCCAATATTACACAGGTGGGTTAAATGTTGTGACTGGGCAATAGCAATATCTATATGAGCAATCCAAAACTAGAAGCTGCTGTTGGCTCTGCACTGGACTTTATTTTAAAATAAAAGAGGCCCTCAAAGTCTGCCTTTCTTTATGTGATTTAGGCTTTTGTTTAATAAATGTATTCCTTTCATTTTCTGCATATCTGGGTGCACCTTTTCCTGAATGCCAGCACAGTTTACAGAAGACATCAAATAACTGAAAATACGGTAAAACAAAGATTAAATTTACAGGCCGGAGCCAGCTGATGAATAATTGACACGCTCTCCTTCGGCAAGACCATTATGTACCTTTCTGCACTTGATTAGATGTAAGGGCAAGTCACTGCCTGTCCTCCGTGTGCTTCGGGTTTCCAAACCAAAAATACAAAGCACAGAAGCTACCTTGGCGAGCTTGTCAAATTTCTCAAAAACACGTTTCTGATTAAATCTGCAAGGCTGACGGGACGGGGAGCCGAAAACCACCTTCTCCCTTTCACCCGTCTGTCCAGTGTCCGTCCCATCAGTGGATATTTTCAAGACTAAAAGTGGTGGTAAAGATGAGGCATCAGGAGTGGGAGTTATTAGAAAAATAGAAAGAAAAAGCTCCAGTTACCAGATATTTATATTAGTGGATGGGCAGAAAAACTGTTCCTTCATATGCTGTTTGCATTTTATACAGGACTTTAAAACTGTACAGCCACTCTATCCAGATATCCAAAGAGATGGGGAAATACGAGGTATTATGACAAACTGCCCTATATATATTTACATAAACACATCAACCCGGCATTCGACTGTTTTCACAGACTGAATGTGTCAGGAATCTGACTCTGTGTATCACTTAACATTTCAAAATAATAAATGTAGCACAAATTATGTCACTAGAGTCAGCTGGGAGAGAAGGAAGACGCTACGTAAGCAGACTTTGATTTTTTTTTTTTTGGTTGCTCCATTATAATAAATATTAGATTAAATTTATACTCAGCGAGCTTGAGCTCACAGCTAAAAATGAAATGTAAATACCTCGAGCAGAGCCCATCCTGAGGTGTGTGTGTTTTCTTCTTCTGTTAATGAGGTGACACACGCACACGCTAGTTTCTCCACATGGCTTGAAAACAAATGGCATGATAACTTACATGGCGGGGCCACGTTGAGAAGCTATCTGAGCTTTTTTTTTTTTGTGACAAAACAAGCTTGATTTTAAACATCAATGACTTTAATTAGTGTCATTCTACAATCACCAATAATAGTCCTGAAATGCGCGGGCCCCGGCTCTGACAGCCGAGCAGATCTGTGGCGAAGCAGGGGGCTCTTAACAAGATAAGCCCTGAAATCAGCGAGCCTGAAGAAACATTACCTGAACAAGAGTGCTGATGAAAATGACTGCGGTGTCGGCCTGCTTGGAAACAACTGAAGTGTTGTTCACATGTCTTATCGTAAAACAAGTCAACAACACAAGCAGCACTACACCGGATAATTCCCATCACTTGTAGGTCTGAGAAAGAGGGATCATCCTTTTGTATGTAAATGATCCGTTCGAATCTTTAGATCTCTGGCAAAGAACAGAAGAAGACAAAAAAAAAATTTTTTTTTTACAGGGAAACAGCTTAAACAGATCACTCAAATCCTGTCTGAAGATTTAAAAATGTCTATCTGGAAGGGGATTTTATTAACTGATCTCTGCGTCTGGACAGATTGGTGCTGTTTCGATGCAGTCGGCAAATCCCACGAAAAGGCGGGAACGTCTTTGACCATCTCCCCATAGTTTCAAAGCTAATTCTCTACTTTGAAAGCAGCAGGTGACAAACAATCTCAAGCCAAAGTTCATTTACACTGGGCCACTACGCCCACGGTGGCTTCAGGGTTATCTCGCTGAACTCCATGGGGCTCGCACTTATATGATGTCCATTAAGCCTGCATTCCTGTTGCGTTACAACGCCAGCTCAGAAAGAGAGTGAATACACACTAGATAATTACTGCTTTTCTTCTGATGCTCAGTTATTTAGCAGACATAATTGGTTTCCTGATATGACTGCATAGCACATCTGTAGCCTCCACTTCCTGCTTTAATAGCATGCAACTGCTAAAATAGTTAAGAAATGATACAATTTAGTCCATAAGATTCTGGTCAATGACACATTTTGTTCAGTGATTTTTGCCTCTGTACACCACCACAGTGGATCTGAAATCAGACAATCAAGATGTGGCTGAACTGCAAACTCTCAGCCTTAATTCACGGGGTTTAACAAAAGTATTGCAATAACTGTTCAGGAATTACAGTACAGCCATTTTTATACACAGTTGCCCAACTTTCAGAGGCTAACTGGACAGACAATTTTAGATATAAGGGTTGTTTTTAATAACTGGAGGATTTCTTTAGTAGCCAATGACTGCCTGAAGCTATGGCGGTATAAAAAGGGAAAATGACAAAACAAATGCATCATTGCACCAAAAGCTTCTGGACTTAACTGTGGGAATGAAGACCAGAATACAGACATGTGGCCATTTGAGGAACTGCAGAGTTTTTGTATTTTGTCTCGGTTTCATTTTTCCAGAGAGGCTGCTGCTTGGGAACAATGGATTGTAGATGATCGGAAATGCTCCTAAAGCCCAATTACACTATTTTACATTTGATGCTTTCACCATTAGGATATGCATAGAAAGCAATCAACTCAAACTGTAGCGCATATGTTCATGAAAATGAAGAGCATGTCACCAAGAGCAACCGTGTACCCCACAATGAGATTTACAGTAACAGACTCTGGACCACAGTGAGACCATGTGATTTATTAGACAATAGGATCAACTCATCATTGGATTTGGTCTTTTTCTTGGGATTTGTTGGCAATAAGAGAATATCACTAAAGTCATCCTTTAAGAGTTGCAGGGATCAGTTTCAGCCGAGGTCATCTCAACCTTGGTTGAAACACACTTTTGAACTCCTTGAAGTGCATGTCAATCAGTGTAACTATATGTTTTATGGTATACGTGCTTTTAAGAGGGCTCAGGCGGTGTTTGTGTTTTGAGCATCGACTCCTTTTGGAAACAGTAGATAGTGTTCTCACAATGACCGAGATGTCGACTGGTTTCAATTTCCTCCATGCTGACAGCCCATTTCATCCACAACTTTGAATGAAGACGGCTATCACGCTGACGTATTGCTGCAAACATCAAAATATCTCATTCAGATCAAATGTTCCCCACGATGCAAGAGACCCTGCGCAAATTCCATCGTGCTGCACAAAAGGCGAGATTGCGTATCACATTCTAATTAACTACAATCACAACCAAAGTGGCCGCAACATGTTTTAAACACAGCACAACAGAAAGTAAAGTCATGCCGGATGGTGCGAGTAGCTTTGGCAAAAGAGATAAAGAAAACGTTCAAGCGCAGTGGTGACACTCATTGAATTACATGTTGACAGCTCCGTGTTATTGAAGAGATGAAAGCAAAATGAGATTCTCAAAAGTGAATATGGGGAATGACGGTATTGCTTTCTCCACATTGTCAAACCTGACAGTGCTATTACCATCACCATAACATCAGGTGGTGGCATATAGTATTCAGTTAGCACAAATCAGCTACCTCCTTTGAATGCTGATTGGATTTTAGGCAGAAGGATGGGCTTATTACCCTCTGGTAATATTTTGTCTGAAATTAGGTTTAGAATTGCAATAATATGTGGAAAGGTGGAGGAAATGGGTATTAAAGATAATGTAGTAATTACATTAATGTAGCAATTAGCTGTGAGATGTTTATTTAAAAAACAAAACAAAACAAAAAACTGTTTTTTTTTAATAATTGGGATGACAAGCAGGTGTTCATTTTGTTTAAAAGAACAAGAATCTATCAAAGTCTCATCTTTAAAATACACGTTTGTGGGAGTGAATCGTGGCGCGAACAAATGGAGCTTCTGAAGGATTCAGAAAAAGAGTTGCTGATGCTCATCAGGCTGGAAAAAGGTTATCAATCCATCTGTGAGGCGTTTGGACGCCATCAATCCACAGTCAGAGTGACTGTGTACAAATGAAAGGAATTCAGGAGCGCTGGTGCCCCCTCCGGCAGTTGTCTACCAATAAAGATAGACCCAGGAGCAAGGCGTGTAATAGTCTGCAAGGTCACAGAGGAACCCAGGGTAACTTCTAAGCAGCTAAATGCCTCACTCGCACTGGCGCTTAATGTTCACGGGTTTGCCATCAGGATAACACTGAACAACAGGATAACAACGGTGTGCTTTGCAGGGTTGCAAAGGGAAAAAAAGCCGCTTTCTCTCAAAAAAGAACACTGCTGCCCGTCTGCAGCTTGCTCATGCGGACAAACCAGAAGGCTGTTTGTTCTGTGGACAGATAAGACCAAAAATAAAACTTTTTGGTGTATAAGAGAAGCATTATGTTTGTGGAGAGGAAATCACTGTGTTCCTGGATAAGAAGCTTATCCCATCTGTGAAACATGATGGTAGTAGTATTGTGGTTTGGGCCAGTTTTGCTGCTTGTGGGCCAGGATGGCTGATGGAGCAGTGAATTTTTAATTATTACAGCAAATTCTAAAATAAAAATGTCAGGACATCTGTCCATGAATTGTGAAGCAAAATGGCAACCCAAAGTCAAACCAAAGAATGGGGTTTGACTTTGGGTTATCTTTAGCATGCATATATATATACATACACATACATACACACACACACAAATATATGACGTTAACATTGAGTCCACTTTTACTGACATTTTTCTTCATGCAGCTCGTATGGATTCATCATTCTGTGACATTATTACACTTCCACTGTTGATTCATAGCATAGTCACAGAAGATCGGCTGCCCCCACATTAATGGACATTATTATAAATTCCATTATTAGAAAAATAATTGAATTCCCTCATTTATTAAAGGAAATATTATCCCAAATGTTATTCCTATACTGTAGGAATTAATGAGTGTGACAGAAATGTTTTTTTTTTCACATCTAGAAACATCACATCAAAAACAAAAAAGTTATCTAGGTGGCTTAATGACAGAATTATCTTTACAAAATATATGGAATTAAAAAAAAGCAGAAAATGAGCTTAATGTGCCTTAAAATTGATTAATCTTTTATGCCTAAATGAAAACCAATGGAAGAGTACTTTATCATGAAAGCATATAAAAAAAAAAATCACACTGTAGCTAGTAAAAAGAAAACTTAACTTATTAAAACTTCCATTAAAAACTCCCATTAGCGAGTCCACACTTTCAACGTGGAAAGGGGAAAAGTTTCATTTTCAAGGCAAAAAGATAAATGACAACGTAGATCTATTATTCCAGGATTCAGTGTGTTAATATATTATCTCTTCGTTAAACATTTGTGTTGGATCTCTGCTCTAATTAGTCAGCTCACTTGTCTATTTGCAGTAGCAGTTGTGTCAGTTTCAGGTAGAACTGTCACTGTGCCTGGGATGACGGTTCGGGAGTGAACAGTCGATGCATTCAGTCTGACATTTTTCTTCTACGGTCAGTGAAAACAACAAATACGGCAGTAACTCTGATGACTGGGATGTCAAACTATTCACAAGCTCCAATATCTGCCACTCTGACAAACATCAACTCACTCAGCCACTGAAAGTACTGAAGAACATCCAGTTTTTCCTGCCATCTTCGCCAGAACTCGGCATACTGAGCTGCTCCTGTGCTGTACGACACAAATGGAGGCAGAGGAGGACAAAGAGTCGGTGTGTAAAAATCCAGCTCGTCGGCCATGAACGCCGCCTTCCAAGTATTATTATTTTTTCAAAGCATCAGTGAGAGTTTAACTAATAACTTACTTGACTGCTTTTTATTCTCTCACACATTACATTGCACTGCTTAGCTGCAACATTTAAACCACCTGCCTAATATAACAGCTTGGACCTGCTAAGGCCCGGACAAGGGACCTCTGGGGGGTGTCCTGTGGTCTCTGGACCAAGGATGTTGGCAGCAGATCCTTTGGGTCCTGCGGATTGTCCGATGCCGCCTCTGTGGATCAGGCTAATTCTGGTGCATCCCGCAGATGCTCCATTGGAATGGGATCTGGGGAGTCTGGAGGCCGGATCAACACTTTGGAATCTTGATCATATTCCTAAAATAATTCACAGGCACTTATTGCAGTTTAGTTTGACCAATTGTCCTGATTGGGAGGCGGTGGGGGTAGAGGGAGTTGGGGTTGGGTT